>JBBWWR010000175.1:0-172614 GCA_039583875.1 Platanthera guangdongensis | reverse complement strand
TTGGTCTGAGACAGTAGGAGCCGGAGTGAGGAGGCTGAGGGAAAGCGGGAGTGAAGGATAAGAGAAAGATATGGTACCAAAACACCTATAGTGGGGGGGGGTGAATAGGTGACCTAAACCTTTTTTACTTTTGTTTGCAGCACAACAGTTTTTCACAGATTATTACAGTTAACAGCAATTACAGAAATCACACAGTAAAGCCACAACACAGCACAGCACAGCAGACACACTAATTTTATAGTGGTTCCCAATCTTTGTACATCCACTTTCCCCCTTCGCCTATCTAGCAGTGTACTAGATTCGGCCAAACTTCTCACTAGCTCAGAACCCACAAGGTTCCTACCTCAGCCCAAAGCCTTACACTCAGCCAAAAGGCCTACACTCACCACCCAGGCCTACACTCAGCCAATCAAAGGCCTACACTCAGAGTTCCTTCAACTCCTACACTCAGGCACCAAGCCCTACCCTCAGCCTTTATAAAATAGGCTTACAATCACTCAGATCCAATGGATCTTACAAGTTATAATAGAAATTATAAATGCTAACTCTACAACTCAGAAAGGATGAGAGGAGTTGAGAGTTTCTTGAAGAGTTCTTGGAAGAACTCAGCTGATCCAAACTGACTTAGCTTTCTTCAAAGCTTCTGAGTAGAACTGAATTATACTGAATCTTCTGCAGTTGATCCTTGATCTCTGCTTCTGAAATCCAGATGACTCTGAATTCTTCTTTTCAGCCTTAGTTCCAAAGACTGAATCCTTGGTTGGAGCTCTCTCTCACTCAACTACTTAGATCTGCAGTTGGACTGCCTGATCTTCTTGTGTTGATCTTCTTTGTATCACTTCTTGATTAATCTGATCAACCACTTCAATTATTCTCACAACATGTAATGATAATGAACAACTTAACCACACTTCTTTTCTGGTAAACTGTGGGTCCTATTTATAGGCTTCCTTCATGGTAACCGGCTGATCCGGTTTATACAGACTTTTGACTTCTCTGACAGTTGCTGTAGACCGGCTGGATTGGCAGCTGTCATGTCAACCAGTCACTTCTTGAAATTCTCTAACTGTTCAGTTAGTGTCGAGACTTTCTTGTTCTTAAGTGTCGACACTTATAGACCATGTGTCGACACATGTTGTGTAAGTGTCGACACAAGTCTACAAGGTGTCGACACAATTCCTTGTATGTCTCGACACAGTTTCTTGCATGTGTCGACACTGAAATTGAGTGTCGACACAAGTACTTGTACTTCATTCTTTAACTGTATTCTTCTAAGTGTCGACACATCTCCTTTGTGTCGACACATCTTCATGTGTTGAAACTGTCAAGTGTCGACACAATATTCTGGTGTCGACACAAGTCTTCATTCTTGATTCTTCAGCTGAGTGTCGACACATTCCCTTAGTGTCGACACTTATACTTAGAATATTTTACAAATTTTCTGTTCTTTGCTAAGTTCGACACAGCTCTTGTGTCGACACTTCTTCAAGTGTAGAGTCTTCAACTAAGTGTCGACACATTGTGCTGAGTGTCGACACTTTCTTCAAGTGTTGACTCTTCTGATTTTGTGTCGACACATTGTGCTGAGTGTCGACACATTCTTCAAATACTGAGTCTTTAGCTAAGTGTCGACACATTGCGTTGAGTGTCGACACATTCTTCCAGTGCTGAGTCTTCTGCATAGTGTCGACACACTGTGTTGAGTGTCGACACTTGTACTTAGAATCTGTAGACTTTTGCTGAGTGTCGACACTCACTTCAAGTGTCGACACTTTCTGAGTGTAGACACAGCCTCTTCTGGGTGTCGACACTTCTGCTAAGTGTCGACACACTTTTTTTTTTTTTTTGTTTTTTTTTTTTGCTTTTCTGCATTCTTCTACACTGAGTGTCGACACAGCTCCAAGTGTCGACACTTTCTGACTGGTGTCGACTCTTCTTCCCAGTGTCGACACAATGACTCCAAGTGTCGACACTGCATGTCTGGGTGTCGACACAAGCTTTCTCAAGTGTCGACACTGCATGTCTGGGTGTCGACACAAGCTTTCTCAAGTGTCGACACTTTGCCTCTGGTGTCGACACATGGACTTAGAAATTTTCAGCTCCAGTCCAGTGTATATCTAACCTGCACAAGTAACTCAAACAAACATCAAATACATTCTGATGTATATCATTGAGTTAGGTGAGGCTTCTTCAAATCAGGTACATTTGACCAATGTACCCAACAATCTCCCCCTATTTGGAGAAGTCATAACCCTTAGTCAATGATATACACCACTCATAATTAAAAATTACAAAATGATGTAAAACATATAAATGACAACAGGGTAAACTTGAACATGTAATAAAGCACACATGTATACTTATTAAACATTGCAGAACAATTAAGAAACACACATATTTCAGAACATTCATACTATATTTATCATATACTGTTCCAATAATGTTTCTTATACATTTTCAATGAAGTATTACAATGTTTTTCACTTAACAGATTACAATAAGCATCAAGTTAATTCCTAATCTAGTGCTGATCAGGTTCTTTGATAACAATCCCTTTTCCAGCTTTAACTTGAGCTTTCACAGCAGCAGCAGCAGCAGGCTCAGCTTCAGCAGTCTTCTTCCCTTTTAGATCTTTCTTCTTCTGTTCTTCAGCCTTGATCTTTGCCTTTCAAAATAATGATAGGGCTTAGGAAAGTACTTGCTAGGCTCCACAGCTGTGGGAGGTAGCTTTCCTAACTTGGCCTTCCTTCTATGTTGGACAATGCTTCTTGCCTACTTCATGCTTTCTCCATTCAGCCTCTGAGAACCACTTGTTCCTCTCATGGGCATTGTCCTTGGCTGCTTTCCAGGCTGTAAGAATTATGTTCCTAGAAGTAGGGCTCCATTGTTCAAAATCTGGCTTTTGCTCAGCAATTTCCCTAAACTTCTTCTTTGACAGCCTAGTTTCTTCTTCCTTGTCCAAAGCCTCTTGCATTGCAGCTGTGATAGGTTGAACAACCTTTTCCAAAATAACATTTGGCTTGCCAGCAGTGGACTATACATAGTGCTTATATCTGCATGAATCATTTCAAAGTCTGGAGGTGGATAGATTACATCAGCCACTGCTTGTTGCTCACCTCCAAGATATGTTCCTTGAATACCAGATTCAGCCACTTCATTGTCATCACACAGGGGAGGATATCCAAGTGTAGCCCTGATGAATTTGAAATCCATTTTGCATGCTCAGAACTGGCCTTGACTAACACTCTCTCCCCCTTTATGACTTCTTGAGCCATATGATCCCTTACATCATCTTTCTGAAATCTGATTTGGCTATCCAAATATCTTATGCCCTCTTTAAAGAAAGGTCTAAGCTTTGTAAGCTGTTCTGATATGACCTTCTGGGAATCTGTTATTGGCATTCTTTACAGCAGCAAGCTCTGCTTGAAATACTTATCAAAATCAGCTTTGGCAGCAGCAGAGGAAGTTGAAGGTTCATCTGACTTATTCTTGATTTCAGTGACTATTGCATTGTGAGATGCAGTCAAGTTATCATTCATCCTCAACTGATTCTCCAGCACATAGCCTTGTTTGACTGCTATATCATCCACTTTCTCTTAATAGTTTCTTGATGTTTAGCCAGATATACCACAGCATGAGCCCCCTTTGTAAAACAATCAGTCATCTCCTTTTTATTAAGGTTCATTTCAAACCTTATGGACTTGATTTCCTGGCCCAGATCAGATTGTAGAGCTTTGTGTCCTTCATCCACATATGTTTCCAAAGCCTTTCTTTGTTCATCCATCTTGATTTGCAAGGCAAGCAATAGAGCACTATAATCAGTGGATGGAGCTTGTTGAACTAATGAATGTTGAGCAACAGTTTGAAGAGCCTTCTTATAGCTCTGGCTCCTTCTCTTGAATACAAAGAACTTCTTTTTCTGAGCTTGCTCAGCTTCATCATCTTCAGATTCAGATGTACTTGCTATATCCACCCTATCCTTAGGGCTGGATGGTTTTTCAGTATGCACATCTTGTGCCTTCTCAGAATCTAGCCTTATAGGCTCTTCCTCAATTTCCATGTTCTCCCCCTCAGCAGCAGCATCCTTTCTTGTATCAGCAGCATTCTTTTCCATATCAAAATCTTCTTGATCTAAGTTCAAAAACAGATCTTCCATGGTATACTCTGCTGGAGTCTGTGCAGGAGATGTACTTGGTTCTTCAACCACTTGATCAGGTATCACAACAGATGTGTCTGGAAGAACAACATCTGGTTCTTGGTGTGCTGGCTGATTTTGCTGATGGTCATCAGACAAATCAGAATTTATTATAGAAAAATTGAAAGTTTAAGGTCAACAAGTACCTCTTGAATGAGGAGGGTGGCTTGTTCACTCTCCAGTGTAGATGGTACTGCTACACCTGGAAGCTCCCCCTGAATGTCAGCTGCCTCCTGAGGAGCAGGTGTCTTCTCTGCAGTCACATCAACTGGACTTTCAGGAGTGAAGACCACATGTTCTTCACTGCCTGAGCTGCTGGAGGTCTCTTGAGGCACAGCAGCTGTCTTCCTCTTCTTCCTGGGAGGAGAGTCTCTCTTAGAAGCTTGTTTCTCAGGGGTGGCCAAGTCCTTTGACACCAGCACCCTTTCCCATCTTGAGAATATCCTGGAGTCCATTCTCCTCATATGATTGATCTTTGTTCCTGCTGCAGAGCTCATTACCTCTGGAATTGATCCAGCCAGGTAGAGACTTATTATCCTGCCCAGATTGGGCTTCTTCAGGCTTTCTTTAACTTTCTCATAAACCACCATTGACCAATCTGTCTTCAGAGTGAAGATGATTCTGGTCATGATTCAAACATGGAGGCAGACACCCTGTCATGCCCTCCTGGTTTGCTCAGGATTACCTTGCCCACTACTTCAGACAAGAACTTGCCTTGATTGTTCATCCCCTTCCTGTTGAAGACTGATCCCACCTTCATCTTTGGATCCAGGCCACACCAAGTAAGAGCTTCCCTGGTCTTGGAAGCAGTTACCTCCTCTTCTTCTTGAATCTTAGGTAGCTGAAGTACCTTTCTTAAAGACTTGGGGGATAGTTTGACTTTGGTGCCATGCACCCTGGACTTAATCCTGAAGCCTGAGTCATCTATGGACGCGCCAGAAAGGAATTCAATGACTTCTTTCTTCCAGATTTTCGTTGGTTCTGAAACCAAGAACTCCAATCCTGAATTGGCAATTAGGGTTATCACTGATTTGAATTCTGATCACTGTCGTCGAATGCGCCTCGCACGAGCTCATAGCCTCGTTGACGTTCTCTTCCAGCTTGGGAGCCATTAGGGTTTGAAGATTTAGTCTTGAGATGAGAGAAATGTCGACACAAGAGTTTAGGTCTCGAAACTTTGAAAGCGTGTCGACAATCAAAACAGAACCCTATTTATACCTTTCTTGTTTGAAGACGAACAGGCGGGATGAATTTCTAATGATGTGTCGACACTGTCAATAAGTGTCGACACTGACTTATAATGTCTCGACACTCATGTGTCGACACAAATTTAGTCAACAGATTTTATGTGTCGACACTTGGTTAAGTGTCGACACCACTATACTCGACATGTGTCGAGACTTTACTTAGAAAAAAAATTCTGAGTAAAACTTAAGTGTCGACACTTTATTGGATGTGTCGACACCTACTCGACATGTGTCGACACTAACATTCTGAAGTGTCGACACTAACTTCCTAGATGTGTCGACACCATTTTCCTGAAGTGTCGACACTTACTATTCTGTGTCGACATAGACTTGTCTATGTGTCGACACCTTTTTACTTAGCCAATTTTTGTTCTGTATACTTAGTCTAAGTTTATCATACCTAGTTCAATTTTGAACCTATTAAACTTAGCTTCTTCTAAGGGCTTAGTGAACATATCAGCTATCTGATTATCTGTTTTAACATATTCAAGTGCAATATTATTTCTTTCTACATGCTCCCTAAGAAAGTGATATTTTATCTCAATATGTTTAGTTCTACTATGTGATACAGGGTTATTAGCTATGGAAATAGCACTAGTAGAATCACAATAAAGTGGAGTTCTACTTACCTGACATCCATAGTCTTCTAGCTGATGTTGAATCCACAGAAGTTGAGCACAGCAACTTCCTGCAGCTATATACTCTGACTCAGCTGTGGAGATGGCCACACTGGTTTGCTTCTTACTACTCCATGAAATGAGTCTTCCACCTAGGAATTGACAGGATCCAGTTGTGCTTTTCTATCTTCTTTGCATCCTGCAAAGTCTGCATCTGAATAGCCTGTTAGATCAAAATCTCCATTCCTAGGGTACCAGAGGCCTAGATAGGTGTGCCCTTTAGATATCTCAAGATTCTCTTGACTGCAGTCAAGTGAGATTCTTTGGGGCAGGCTTGATACCTGGCACAAACACATGTAGCATACATAATGTCAGGCCTACTTGCAGTCAAGTATAGTAGGGAGCCAACTATCCCTCTATACAAGGTTTCATCTACAGGTTTCCCTGCATCATCCTTGCTTAGAGACATACTTGACCCCATAGGAGTCTTCATGGTACTGGAGGAATCCATACCATATTTCCTTATGAGTTCTAGGGTGAACTTTGACTGACATATGGACAAGCCACTTTCAGTCTGTTTAACTTGGAGACCCAAGAAAAACTTCAGCTCTCCCATACTACTCATTTCAAATTGACTTTGCATAAGCTTTGCAAACTTTTTGCAAAGGCTACTTTCAGTAGACCCAAATATAATGTCATCTACATATATTTGGACAAGTATTACTTTGCCTCTAGATTCCCTAAGGAATAGAGTCTTATCTATTTTCCCCCTTGTGAACTTGTTCTCAATGAGGAAACTAGATAGGGTTTCATACCAAGCTCTAGGAGCTTGCTTTAACCCATACAATGCTTTCCTAAGTCTATAGACATAATGTGGAAAAGTAGGATCAACAAAACCTGAAGGCTGCTCCACATATACTTCTTCTTTTAAATTACCATTAAGGAATGCTGACTTCACATCCATTTGGTATACTTTGAATCCTTGGTAGGTTGCATAGGCCAAGAACATCCTTATGGCTTCCAGTCTGGCTACTGGAGCAAAGGTTTGATCAAAATCAATACCTTCTTCTTGCCTATATCCTTTTGCAACCAATCTTGCCTTATTCTTAATGATGACTCCTTGTTCATCTAACTTGTTTCTGTAGATCCACTTTGTTCCTATCACATTGTGATCTTTAGGCTTAGGAACTAAGTCCCAAACCTTGCACCTCTTGAACTGGTTTAGCTCTTCCTGCATAGCTTCAGTCCACTGTGGATCTTGTATAGCTTCTTCAAATTTCTTTGGTTCTATTTGAGACAGAAAACTTGAATATATGCAGCATTCTGATTTCTGCTCCTTGTCTGAACACCTTGTCTTGGATCTCCAATGATCAGCTCCACTGGATGATCTCTTAGATGCCTGTTGGCTGGAGGCATCCTTACTTCTGGTTGTACTTCTTCAGCATCTTCATCATGCTGAGTTCCTTGAACTTCTTCAGCTCCTGGTACATGTAGTTCTCCCCCTGGACATAAGCCATCTTCTTCTACTTGCTGTCTTGCAGCAGGTACATCTTCTATGGTTAGCTTGTCCATCTTCTTAGAAAGACCTGTGGGGCTGCACACACTACTAGACAACTCATTGTTAATAAGAAGTGTCTCATCAAAAACTACATGCACAGACTCCTCTACAACTTGTGTAGTCAAGTTGTAGACTCTATAAGACTTACTATTACTGCTGTACCCAACAAACACTCCCTCTTGGGATTTGGCAGCAAACTTAGTTAAGTAAGTCTTCCCATTGTTAAGTATGAAGCATTTACAACCAAAAATCCTGAAATAGGATAGATTTGGTTTCCTGCCTTTCACTACTTCATAAGGGGTCTTGTTTAACCTTTTAGTGATGGTAGCCCTATTTATCACATGGCATGCAGTGTTTACTGCTTCAGCCCAGAAATATTCTGGCAGTGATGAATCACTTAATAGAGTTCTACCAGCCTCTATCAAGGTTCTATTTTTCCTTTCAGCAATGCCATTTTGCTGAGGTGTTCTAGGTGAAGAGAATTCTTGAAATATCCCATAGTCTTCACATAATTTTGTCATGCTTTCAGATTGAAACTCTGTACCATGGTCACTTCTAATTTTGACCACTGTACAGTTTAATTCATTCTGAATTTGCTTAACAAAACTGTGGAAGACACTAGGTGTTTCAGATTTCTGCTTTAAGAAGAACACCCAGGAAAACCTTGAGTAGTCATCAACAACTACAAAGGTGTAGACCTTCCTACCTAAGCTGTGAACTGGCATTGGACCAAATAGATCCATATGCAAGAGGTATAAACACCTCACAGCATCCTTGTTGTCAATGCTTTTAAAGGTGGATTTAGTCTGCTTGCCCTTTTGACAAGCTGAGCAAATGCCATCTTTGACACACTTAACTTGAGGACCATTCCTCACTAACTCTTTACTAAAGAGTTTGCCAATAGTCTTGTAATTAAGATGAGCAAGCCTCTTGTGCCACTTGACACATTGAGAGACTGTCTCATCAGCTACAAGACAAACTGGAGAACTATTGTTCTCAACCATAATGTCTAAACAATAGACATTTCTCTTCCTATAACCTGTCAAAATGATCTTTTGATCACTTGACCTCTTGATATGACAACCATTTTTAACAAATGAGATGTCATACCCTACATCACTTAATTGACTTATACTAATGAGGTTATGTTTCAAACCTTTAACATAAGCCACTTGAGTAATGGTAACAAGGTTAGAAGAAATGTTACCAAACCCTTTGATGATTCCTTTTTCAGAACCACCAAAGGTCACCTTTGGACCATTTTTGATAGGGATGAAATCCTTCAGTAGTCCCCTAGTTCCAGTCATGTGTCTGGAACATCCACTATCCAAGTACCATGTAGGGGTATGGCCACTTGGATTCTCCTGCAAAACAAATTAATGAACCTTAGAACCCAAAGTAAACTTGGGTCCTTGGTGATTGTTAGTTTGCAAATTGACATAGCTACCTGCTGTCTTTCCAACAGGTAACTTGCTACTCAACTTGGCACTGGCATTGTGCCAACAGTCCAAAGCAAAGTGGCCAACTTTGCCACAGCACCAACATTCAAATTTGTTGTACCTTTGCTTAGGTACAGACTTGGCTGTCTTAACTACAGCAGTCTTAGTGAATGTTGGGGCTTTGCCCTTGGACTTAGACTGATTCTGAACAGTCCTTGCTGGATTAACAAATCCCACTCCAGTCTTTCCTTTATGATGAACAAAGTCATCAATCAAGGGTAGCACTGATTTAGGTTTTGAAAACCTAGCTACTAGCTCTTTCTCCTTCTGAAGATTAATCTCCAGTTTCTTAATTTGATCATTCTTAAATGCAATGGTACCCATCTGAATCACAGTAATGTGTTTCAGCCTGGCCACTTCATTCAGTTTTTGATCATAATTCTTCTCATAATCTATTGCAGCTGCCTTGAGATCAGCAATTTCCTTAGCCAAATTTTTGGCTAGGGTCTTGCTTTTCTTATAGGCTTGCAATAGTACTTGATATTCATCTAGGAGTTGATGAATATCTCCCTCAGACTCAGATATATTCTCATCACTTGATGAAGAATACTCTGACTCTGAACTAGAACTGGAATCAGAACTTTGAGTTAAACCTTGTACCTGACTGGGTCCTGGCTGCTCCAGGTTTTTGGTACTTTCAGTCAAAGCCATCAGTCCTTGGCTTTGACAGTCTTCTTGCTCATAGATAGATTCCATGATCTGCATGAACTCTTCTTCTTCTTCAGCAAATAGCCCAATATAGGCTTCAGCATCTTCTCAGTGTCTGAAGAAGACATATCTGAGAGAGTCTTCTCATTCTTTGCAACAAAGGACTTCTCCTTCTTTCCTTTGAAGTGTGTTTTCTTCTTGTCACTGGATTCCTTCCTTCTTTCAGGGCAGTCTGCAATAACATGGCCCTGTCTATTGCAGCAGTAACAAATTATCTTGGATCCAGTTGCCTTACTAGTCTTGGTCCTTTTCTTGTCCTTCTTTGAAGGCTTCTTTTCCTGATACTGAACCTCTTTCCCTTTGGAAGATGAAGGTCTAGACCTCCACTGTTTCTTCTTAAGGAACTTCTGAAAATGTCTGGTGAATGCAGCAAAGTCTTCATCACTTTCACTGCTTGTAGATTTTGTACTTTCTGACTCTTCAGATTCTGATTCAACTACCTCAGGAGGAGGAGTTGATGACTTGGTCCTGCTCTTTCTGGTACATCTGACTTAAAGGCAACAGTCTTTTCTCTGTATTCAGTCCTTGTTGACTTTTCTTCTTCTTTTCTCACTGACAATTGCATCTCATAAGATAACAACTTGCCAAAAAGTGTGGGAGGAGGAATTTCTCCCAACTTTGCCATTTCTCTGATGGCACAGATCTTGGTGTCCCAGTCTTTGGTTAGGGACCTTAAGAATTTATCATTCAACTCATAGTTTGTGAACTCTCTTCCATATGACATGAGTTCATTTACAATTCTATAAAATTTCTTGTAGCATTCAGTGATGCTATCCCCTCTTCCTTGCCTAAAACTCTCATATTCTTGATTAAGCAAGGACTTCCTATCTTGCCTTACTTCTTCAGAACCTTCCATGTAGACAATGAGGGTATCCCACATTTCTTTTGCAGTTTTACAGTGAATAAGGTTCTGGAAGGTGGCATCATCAATTGCACTAACTATTATATTCTGTGCTCTTTTGTCCATGGTTGCTAGGACAATCTCATCCTTGGTCATTTCAGAGAAATCCTTTGGAGTCCTCTGATTTGCATCCAATACTGAAATCTTCATGGGCACATATGGCCCTTCTTTGACTGTGATGTATATCCTAGGGTCAGAGGCTTCCATAAAAAGCCTAACCCTCTCTTTCCAGATCCCAAAGATCTCTTTTCTGCATATAGGTAGTTTCATTGAACCCAACTCCTTATGATTCTCTGAAGAACCCATGTTCTTGATTTTCTTGAAACTGTTTCCTGTTTCCTGACTTATACTGAATCTGCCAAACAGGATCTCCTCAGACAGTTAGTCCTGATTTTGAGGAACCTCCCTCTGATACCACTTGAAAGATATGGTACCTAAACACCTAGAGGGGGGGGGGTGAATAGGTGACCTAAACCTTTTTTAACTTTTGTTTGGCAGCACAACAGTTTTTCACAGATTATTACAGTTAACAGCAATTACAGAAATCACACAGTAAAGCCACAACACAGCACAGCACAGCAGACACACTAATTTTATAGTGGTTCCCCAATCTTTGGGTACATCCACTTTCCCCCTTCGCCTATCTAGCAGTGTACTAGATTCGGCCAAACTTCTCCACTAGCTCAGAACCCAACAAGGTTCCTACCTCAGGCCCAAAGCCTTACACTCAGCCAAAAGGCCTACACTCAGCCACCCAGGCCTACACTCAGCCAATCAAAGGCCTACACTCAGAGTTCTTCAACTCCTACACTCAGGCACCAAGCCCTACCCTCAGCCTTTATAAAATAGGCTTACAATCACTCAGATCCAATGGATCTTACAAGTTATAATAGAAATTATAAATGCTAACTCTACAACTCAGAAAGGATGAGAGGAGTTGAGAGTTTCTTGAAGAGTTCTTGGAAGAACTCAGCTTGATCCAAACTGACTTAGCTTTCTTCAAAGCTTCTTGAGTAGAACTGAATTAGTCTGAATCTTCTGCAGTTGATCCTTGATCTCTGCTTCTTGAAATCCAGATGACTCTGAATTCTTCTTTTCAGCCTTAGTTCCAAAGACTGAATCCTTGGTTGGAGCTCTCTCTCTCCAACTACTTAGATCTGCAGTTGGACTGCCTGATCTTCTTGTGTTGATCTTCTGTGTATCACTTCTTGATTAAGTCTGATCAACTACTTCAATTATTATCACACCATGTAATGATTGTGAACTTCTTAACAACTACTCCTTTTCCACTTTAAACTGTGGGTGCCTATTTATAGGCTTCCTTTATGGTAACCGGCTGATCCGGTTTATAACAGACTTTTGACTTCTCTGACAGTTGCTGTAGACCGGCTGGATTGGCAGCTGTCATGTCAACCAGTCACTTCTTGAAATTCTGCTAACTGTCAGTTAGTGTCGAGACTTTCTGTTCTTAAGTGTCGACACTTATAGACCAAGTGTCGACACATGTTGTGTAAGTGTCGACACAAGTCTACAAGGTGTCGACACAATTCCTTGTATGTCTCGACACAGTTTCTTCTGCATGTGTCGACACTGAAATTGAGTGTCGACACAAGTACTTGTACTTCATCCTTTAACTGTATTCTTCTAAGTGTCGACACATCTCCTTTGTGTCGACACATCTTCATGTGTTGAAACTGTCAAGTGTCGACACTGATTCTTGGTGTCGACACAAGTCTTCATTCTTGATTCTTCAGCTGAGTGTCGACACATTCCCTTAGTGTCGACACTTATACTTAGAATATTTTACAAATTTTCTGTTCTTTGCTAAGTGTCGACACAGCTCCTTGTGTCGACACTTTCTTCAAGTGTAGAGTCTTCAACTAAGTGTCGACACATTGTGCTGAGTGTCGACACTTTCTTCAAGTGTTGACTCTTCTGATTTTGTGTCGACACATTGTGCTGAGTGTCGACACATTCTTCAAATACTGAGTCTTTAGCTAAGTGTCGACACATTGTGTTGAGTGTCGACACTTTCTTCCAGTGCTGAGTCTTCTGCATAGTGTCGACACACTGTGTTGAGTGTCGACACTTGTACTTAGAATCTGTAGACTTTTGCTGAGTGTCGACACTCACTTCAAGTGTCGACACTTTCTGGTGTAGACACAACTCTTCTGGGTGTCGACACTTCTGCTAAGTGTCGACACAGCTTTTCTGCATTCTTCTACACTGAGTGTCGACACAGCTCCAAGTGTCGACACTTTCTGACTGGTGTCGACTCTTCTTCCCAGGTGTCGACACAATGACTCCAAGTGTCGACACTGCATGTCTGGGTGTCGACACAAGCTTTCTCAAGTGTCGACACTTTGCCTCTGGGTGTCGACACAAGCTTTCTCAAGTGTCGACACTTTGCCTCTGGGTGTCGACACATGGACTTAGAAATTTTCAGCTCCAGTCCAGTGTATATCTAACCTGCACAAGTAACTCAAACAAACATCAAATACATTCTGATGTATATCATTGAGTTAGGTGAGGCTTCTTCAAATCAGGTACATTTGACCAATGTACCCAACAGTAAGATGCATTGGCAAAGAAGGTGACATCTGCAGAGACAAATTGCTTGCGGGTAACAGGGTCAAAGCAACAATATCCTTTCTGAGTGGGAGAGTAGCCCAGAAAGACACATTTGGTGGCACGGGGTGAGAGTTTATCATGGGTAGCAGCGGGAGAGTGCACAAAAGCGGTGCACCCAAAGATGTGCAGAGGAAGAGGAAAGGGATCCTTGTCCGGATACAGAATGGAGAAGGGGGTAGCACCGTGGAGAACGGTGGAGGGAAGGCGATTGATGAGATAGCAGGAGAGGAGGACAGCATAGCCCCAATAGGAGCGAGGAACATGCATTTGAGTCATCATAGTGCGAGCGACATCAAGGAGGTGACGGTTTTTGCGTTCCGCCACCCCATTTTGTTGTGAGGTGTAGACACAGCTGGTTTGACGAATAACACCATGGTGAGTGCAAAAGGAGGAGAAGGCGTGGCTAAGATACTCCTTAGCATTGTCAGAACGAAGCAGTTTAATAGACGTATCAAACTGAGTTTTAATCATAGAATAAAAGGAGGTCCAAACAGAGAATAGCTCGGAGCGATCTTTGAGAAGATATACCCACGTACAGCGAGAGAAATCATCAATGAAGGTGACAAAATAGGAACTACCTCGACCGATGGTGAGGTGAGGAGCGGGACCCCAGATGTCAGAGTGAACGAGGTCGAACGGACGGGAAGAGCCCCGACTTTGCGTTGGTGGGAAGGAGGAGCGGTGATGTTTGCCAAGTTGACATGCATCACAGTTTAGAGGAGGATGATGAGGAGGGAGGTGCGGCAGGAGCTGTCGTAGAATTCAGGGAGGAGCATGTCCAAGGCGAAGATGCCATTGGAGAAGATCTGCAGAGGAGGAGGAGAAGGCGGATAGAGCAGAAACGTTGTCGAGGAAGTAGAGGCCACCACTCTCAGTCCCGGTAGCAATCGTCCGTTGAGAGTCCGATCCTAAAAAGTACAAGAGGTAGGGGTGAATATGACAGAACACCGTAGTTGCTTGCATAAAGAAGTAACCGATAATAAATTGCACGGAAACTTGGGCACATAGAGGGTATCAGCCAAGCAGAGAGAGGGAGTGACTTGAACCATGCCCGTCCCATGGACCGGGGAGGGAGAGCCATCAGCAACAATGACCGGGGGCAACTGAGCATGTGTGTCAAGAAGAGAGAAACATTGAGGGTTGCCTGTCATATGATTTGTTGCACCAGAGTCGATGAGCCATCGTCCGCGAGTAACAACATGAGCACTACCAGAGGAGGTGACCACGGAGGCGGACAGACTGGAGGAGAGGCAAGCCATGGAAGCAGGAGAGGAGCAAACCGCGACGAGAAGAACAAGCCGCGAGAAGAGAAAAGAGCACCAAGCCGGGCGAACAGAAAACAGGCCGGGCGGCTAGGAAGGCCGCTACCAAGAAGCAGAGCAAAGCAGAGGGAAAGAAGTCGCACGGCCTGAAAAAGTCGGGCAAACAGAGGAGAACAAGTCGCACGGCCAAAGATGAGGCCGGGGCGACTAGCAAGCAGAGCGCGGCGAATAGAGGAGATCGCGGCGAATAGAGGAGATCGCGAAAATGGTCGCGGAAAAGAGGCAAGCCGCGCGGACAGGTCGCGCGGGCAGACGGAGAATAAAGCAGCTAAAAAGCCGGCAAAGGCCCAGCGGGGAAGAGGTCGCGCGGACTGAGAAGGCCGAGCGAACAGAAGAGAAGATAAGAGCAGGTGACCGCGACCAAGATGCAGGTGAGAAAGGAACAACCCGCACGATCAGGCAGATCACAGCAGCAAACCGCGAGTATAGAGACAAGACACGCGGACAGAGACAAGCCACGCGGATAGAAACAAGCCGCGCGGACAGAAGAGAGGGCAAGCTGCGAATCAAGACGCAGAACGCGGAAAACAAGCCGTGAACAACAGAGAGCGCACAGAATCAGGAGGAAATGACCGTGTCCTCTGATACCATGTTAGAAAGTAGCGAAAAGAAGCGAAAAGTAGAGAACAAGCGAATAAACTTTTGAATAATTGAAATTTTATTATCCAAAAAAGATATCTATTACAAAGGTATGCCCTCCTTTATATAGAATGGAGGAGAGATGAGAGAATACAAATAAGAGATGTGGGACTATAATTTACAGGACAGGCGGACTATACAAAACAAACCGCACAAGCCGCGCGGTTAGACAGCCGGGCTAACCGCACGGCTACCACCAGAGAGGAAGAGAGACTGCCAGGGTAGACCGCCAGACCGCCCGGTCTCCAAGCCGACTGAGACAAACCGCCAGACCGCGCGGTCTTCAACCCGCCAAGACAAACCGCCAGACCGCCCGGTCACCAACTTCAACACTATACTACATGAAGAAAGTATCCATCTCTTCCATTCAGAGATGGGAATTAAAGTTGTTGAATCCTGCCCAGTCTGTCAGAGCTCATGATCATCCAGCTGAAGAGGACAGGACTCCATCTCCCTCTCAACATCATATTGCCAACACATCTGGTGCATCTGCTGAGGGGGAGCCTGCTCCTTCTGTACAAGAAGAAAGGATACCTACCCCACCTGCTGTTGTTTCTCTCCCTCCATCCACTCCAGAAGAGACTCCCTCAGATGATCAGGTATAAGACACCATTCTCTCTACAGAAGAAGCCATAAACCAGATGATTGAAGAACTCAGTTCTGAAGAGCCTCTCCCTCCCCTCCAGAAAGAACAACCTACTAAGACAACCAAGGAACCAACACCAGTACCTTCACCCTCTCCTGTTCCATCTCCAAAATCCCCTGTTCCCAAATCCTCTGCTGCTGAGAAAGAACAAGCTGAGATAATATTGATTTCTGATGAGAAAGGACAAAGCCCAGAACCAGTTGAAGCTCCTCTGAAGAGCTTGGATATCCCTATTCCCACCTTCATTGATGAAGAAGGAGAAGTTTTGATTCACATAACCAGAGCTAAGAGCACAGTCATTATTGAAGAATTTATTCCATGGACTATTCCTCCTCCTCCCCCAGCTCCTCAGACTGCAACTCCACCTCCTGCTTCAAATGATCTAATAGGTAAGATTGAAAAGATGTCGCTAGAACAAAGAAAATATTTTGATGACTCTCTCAAAGTTGTTCAAGATAAAGTTACTGCTCTTGAGAAAGAGATGAGCAGAGGATTTGCTGAAATTCAGCACAATGCAGATGAGCTCAGAGAGTTATTCAGGATAGGTGATAAGGCCTTGGATCACACCATAACCAGTGTTGGCAAAGTGATGGAGCAATCTATTACCCTTGCTAATAATCAGATTCAGTTAGAAAAGCTAGCCCAAGAGCACACCTTCAAGATCTGTGACGAAGTAGGTACCTTCAAAGAAGCTACCATAGATGAACTCTCTATAGAAGTCAGAAAGGGGGAGACATTGGTAAAAGGATATCTAGAAGCTTCAGATGCTGTCAAGCAAACTCTCTGGGAAGCAAAGCTAAAGAAAATTCATGATGATGTGCAAAATCAGATCCACAGTGTAAAATTTCATACTTATGATACAACTGTGTGGATGCACAACCAGATATTCCCTAATTTTCAAGCAGATCCAAACATTATTCCTCATCATTTGAATACCCTAGCTCCTCTAGCTCCAACTCCAGTTCCTCAGCCTACTTTCTCTCCAAGACCTGAAGGCTTTGAAGCCCTCCTCCAGAATCTTATACTCAGGTTTGGGAATAAGATCCAGCAGATATATTTCTTCAAGCTCCTGCTAAAATTCATATACCAAAGAAAAGGAAGTATGGTGATGGAGCTTCAGCCAACAGATCTATTCCAGTTCCAGAAGCAGAGAAAAGGAAAGCTCCTGAATTTGTAGAGATTTGGTCCCCTACATCAAAGTCACTTATTCTTGATACTCTCAAATTAGTCTTGGACTTCAATGAGAATAGACATGATCATTACAGCTCCCAAGAATGAGACTTATATGAGAAATCTATGACCAAGAGAAGACACTATGATAGAGAGCATGGAAGGAACAACCCTGCTGCACCTCCAAAACCTCCCAAGTACTATCCAAAGCCATACAACTATCAAAGGAGGCAACAAGAAAAGAAAGACAGACAACAACAATAAATTGAAGAAAGTTATAAGCGTGTGGATGAGAATTGTGTAGAAATGTTTTTTGGAAAATTTTAATTATATACATCCTTAATTTTGTTACTCTATTCTTTGCTTATAATTCTTGTGCATGTTACTTTGCTTTCTCTCTTGCATATCTAGCTCTTTATTTGTTTATATAATTCACTTTAGTGTAGAGGGTTCTGACTTTTACAAATAGGGGGAGATTGTTGGGTATTGTATCCACAATAACCTAGATTTGGTGAAGTCAGCCTTGAACTAAGATGAATTAAGTTGTATTTGATGTATTGTTTGAGTTATGTGTTTGCAGGATTAAATTGTCAAGTGTAGACTAATGTCAGTCTACAATGAGTCATCAAACATAGGACCATACAATGTAATCTCTCATTGTGTGATCCATGGTGTTGACTTATGTGTAGCCTCTCTATTGGGATACACTTCATTTTTCAAGCACTAGGACTGTTGGAGAAAGACATGTTGTTGATTACATTGAAGGAAGGAAAATCTTCATTAACTCAATTTTTTCTAAGTGTTTCACTCAAGTAGATTTTTAGTACTCGAGTAGAACCCTTAGTTATACTCGTGAAGTCTAGTTTGTATCTCGAGTAAAGGAAATGGCTCTCGAGTGTTTTGAATTTAGTTCTCGAGTGGCCAAGTCCATTACTCGAGTAGACTTCTTCTCTTTCTCGAGTTGACAGATTTTCCATCTCAGAAATATTTTAAGTACTTTACTCGAGTAGTCAAGTTAACAACTCGAGTAGATGAGCCCTTTGTCTCAAGTCAGAGAAGGACTATTCTCATGTTAGATCTACCCTACTCGAGTAGTAAAGTTTATGAACTCAAGTAGTCTGCTTACGTCTCGAGTAGTCCAGTTCCAGTATTCGAGTAATCAGTTTTGACCTCCCAGAATTTTCTCTAAGTCTTTTTCTCGAGTAGTTCATCTCCACCTCTCGAGTAATACTTCTAACACTCGAGTAACCTTTTTCCACTCGAGTGATGATGAATTTTGTTCTGGATTTCCTGAAGTACTTCTTCTCGAGTAGTCTGTCATTGTCTTCTCAAGAAGCTGAAGTAGTACTCGTGTAACTCTTATTTCACTCGAGTAATGCAAACAATTTTTCCAAAAAATTCGCTAAGTCCTAAACTGACGGGATTTTCAAATGACCCGACGTGATTGGTCCACGTGGACATCATTAATGCTAATTATGACCGTTAGGGAGATCTTATATAAGGTCTTGTCATTTAGACTAACCCTAATATGCGCTGAAAAGAAATACTCTAAGAAATTCTGAATCGGTTTCTCTTTCCTAAACGGAAGCTGTCGCCGATCCTCATTGTGCAAATCTAGTGCTTTCGATCAAGAAGATTCAGATCATCGAGATTGTTCTTCATCATCTCTCGGATCGTGTGAGTCAAGAAGTTTCAAATCAGGATCTAGCCGAGTATCTTCTTCAATTCATTCTGACTGTGCCGTAAAGTTCAAAGGAATAAGACCTTGGTCGAAATTTCCAGATCTGAGAAATATTATTGTTTGTGTTTCATATTATAAATTTATTCTTGTAGGAGATTACTCTTCGAGTGTAGGAGATTTGTTCTCCGAGTTGTAGAAAGTTTTCATCTTCTGAGTGTAGATCCGTGTTGTGGATCGAGTTATAGGAACTTTTTTCCGAGACGTATGATTGGTTTCAATCCGAGATAGTGAAGTAGCCGAGTCTAGTGTTTTGCTAGATCGGTGAGTGGAAAGTAGATGTACCCAAGGTTGGGGAACCACTATAATCTCCGTGTCCTCTGTGATTGCTTGATTATTTTCTGTGCATAGATCGCTAATTTTTTATTCCTCAAAAAGACGCACAACTCACCAATTCACCCACGTTTAGGTGATTTAGGTAGACAACTGAACTCTTTCACATTCAACAGTTGACCAGCAAACTGGTGCAGCTCCAACTCATCCCACCATAACCTTGCCTCACCGTCCAGCAAGAAGGTAATCGCGGTGACTTTTTGCCACTCTTCCGTTTCTATTGCCGTCATGACCCTCTTTACTCTTGAGAGCCAATATTCGGCTTGTATTGGGGTTCCAGTACCCATAAACAAAGGGGGATTGGAACTCATCACGTGTTTCAGTTACTTTTCTGTCACTCGCCTTGCGACCACTGCTCAACGGCCACTTGTCTCACCGCTACGTGTTCCACTACGCCAACTGGTTCCTGAACCATCTCAAGAACAGTAGGCTATCTCTGACCTCCAGGTTGCGCATTCATCATTTCGAACACAGCTTCAGCAACCAACCATATAGTTTCCACAGAAGGAGGAGGTGTTGGCACCTCATTTGGTGCACTACTCTCCACCGAGCGCTGGGGTTCTTGCTTCCCCGCACCACTTCTAGTTTCCTACAATATGAAACACACAAATAAGCAACTCCAAATATTGCTACAAGCAATCACAGGAACTTACCAGTTCCACAAACAAGTATATTCTCATTCCTAAGTGGACATTCATGGGTTCACTATTGTTATAACGGTAGCGCACATACACATGCTCACCACCCCTTAAAGAATTCGACCACGAATTCCAAGAAGAAAGACAGAGAACGGAGTATGATAACAATTTTGTAACGCCCCCATACGTCGCATAGCATATGACAGAAGGTCCGGTCAGGGCCCGACACCATATACCACAGACATGCAAGGAGATTACATGTTGTGTGTCAAACCCAAGTTTAAGTAGAAACGCGTCCTACAACAGAGCATTCTAGCAGAAGCATTTTAAGTGAAGAACTCATACACAATAAGAATGTACACTACACAAAAGGAATGACATAATATAAATTACATGTAACACATGTTTAGGTCGTAGACTTATTACAACTGTTTCTGTTAATACAAGTGACTTCATACATCGGCACGCAGGCCGGCCACACATGAACAGTATAGTTCGCCTTTGGGCCTTCAAGGGCCAGCCAATTGCAGCATATGGGCTTCAGCCCGCCACTTTCCACTTGGCTCTCCAGCGCCTGCAAAAAATGGCCCACTATAACATGGCAAACAAAGCAACAGTCAGCATTTTGCTAACCCATTTATAACGATCCCACCCCTTTCTCGGGGGGGGGGGGGGGGCATTTCTCCATCCCTGCAAACAAGGCATAGTATATATATATATATATATATATATATGGTGACGACAACAAAGTGCGTTTAAGCACCACTTACCACAGACGTTGGCCCAACAGCCACACACCCCATGGACTCGGGACATATTTTCGGTGTACCGGACTCCTCCATGTAACACCACCGTTCAGAGGTACATGACTTAACGGTAACTTTGTCATTCAGAGGTACTTAACTTGATGACTACGTCGTTCAGAGGTACTTAACTTGACGACCAACTGCCCATTCAGATGTACTTAACTTGACGACAAAGTCGTTCAGAGGTACTTAACTTGATGACACAGTAGTTGGCCTTCAGGGCTCAACTCATCACAAGTCACACGGCTTTGTCCATTTTGGGCTGGCACCCACCACAAGCCAGACAACTTAAGCACACAACCTACATCCAACGGCCCCCAGGTCTCTTAAAGATAGACCTCATAACCTAGCTCCCAAGGAGCTATCGCCTGAATACACCCACTATCGCCTGGCGACATCAACAATTCACACAACTACAATCATTCCTGGGTATTTTCCTGGAAATTCTTCCAGTACTTTGGTGCAGCATCCTACACACCCCTTGACTCAGGATTTCACATGTACTTCACATGCATATCCACGGAGTCTTCTTCGACATGCAAATTAACATCACCAATCGAGACCAACCTATCTAGATAGACTTCACACAACATTCTTATTCTGTACTCTACATTTTCGGATTTTAATGCAGGAAAATATGGGGATCAAACCGATCTACCCATTGGAATCCACCCTTTTTCACCTTTTGGTGAGGGGATCCATGTAACGCCCCAAATCTCGATGCTGAATGGGCTGAGTAGGGTGGGCAACACGGCCTAGGACACGGGCGTGTCCAAAGCCGTGCCCTGCTCTGTGTGGGTTACACGGTCGGGGACATGGGCGTGTCTATGGTCGTGCCCTGGATTGAGAGTTGGCAGGGCGGTCTTGAGTGAGCTCGACGAAATGCACTCGATGATCCTCGAGTTGGGCACACGGCCTGTGACACGGGCTTGTCAAGGGCGATGTCCTTCTCTGTGCTTGGTCAGGTCTATGAGGACTGATGAACACGGGTACGGGCGTGTCCAAAGCCGTATCTAGCACACGGCCTGTCACACGGGCGTGTCAGAGGGCCGTGTCCTGGTCGGGTCAAGTCAGTTTCTTTGCCGCTTAAGGCACACAACCTGTGACACGGGCGTGTCACAGGACGTGTTCGGCCCAGGAAAGTGTTTTTCAGGGCTTTTCATGGCTATTCATTCCTTTCAACTAGGATCCAACGGTCCTGAGAGCTCCCTGTTGTTATAAGTCTATGAATTGAGGATAAACTCTCTCATTATCAAAGGCCTTTCTCTCTCTTTCTAAAGAGGTAAAGAGTGGGGAGAGTAAGGGAGGAGGAGGAGCAATCCGGCTGCCGGTGGAGCTTCAGAGCCCCGAATCGCGTGCCGAGTCCAGATCCCTGGAGGCAAGGCCGTTGCGGTGCGTTTCATCTGGCTAGTTTTCCATGGCTCCAAAGCGATCGTCAAGGGTAACGATCTTTTTCCCTTGGACATGTGAAGTCCTTAATATGACATCACCAAAAGGTGGATTATTGAAGGATTCCCCTTGGGTTGATTCTGGATATCCCCAAGATGTCTTGCATGTAGATCCAGAAATGTGTAGTACAGAATAAGCATACTGTATGAAGCCCATCTGGACAGGTTGGTCTGGATTGGTGATGTTTTATTTTGTGAACCGGAGAAGACTCCGCGTATAACTGAGTATGTTTGTGGAGTCGGTGGGTTGTGCCTGTGGAGGGTAGTACTTCACCTACCTTACTCTTATGATATGATTCAACAACAAATTCTTGGAGAGGCGGATACTCCGACTCTGGATGCTGTTGCTGCTCGCATGTTTGCTATTATATCTCTTCTTCAGCGTCCTTTTCTTCCCTCTCCATCTCCTAATATTGTTGCTCATCTAGCTTGTCATGACAACTCTGGTGGTCAGAGTGGTCATACTGGTGGCCGTGGTTACTCTAAGTATCTTTTCTCTTATTGTGGTAATGTTGGTCACTTGGTTGATCATTGCTAGGTCAAACATCATCACCTTCATCCTGCTTCGGCTGATTCCTCTAAGAAGTCTACATCTTCTCTTGATACTTCCTGTGCTGTACAGTTAGCTACTATAAGTAGGTGACTCATTGATTCTCGTGCTACTAATCATATGACGGGAAATTCTCATCTTTTCTCTTATCTTGACAAGAGTAACTGGTTACCTCCGGTTCTTATTGCGGATGGTTCTTTGTCTTCATTTTGTAGATCTGGCACGATGCATGTTACTTGTTCTCTTCACCTTCAGGGCACTCTTTATTCCCCGAATTTTCCATGCAATCTTCTTTTTGTCACTGCTCTTTGCAATCAATTGAATTGTGAAGCTATTTTTACTACATCTACTTGTGCTTTTCAGATTCCTCACTCCAAGGAGACAATTTCTACTGGGACTTAAAGAGGCAGATTATTCTACATTGATAATGCTTCTGCTTTTTCTATC
Organism: Platanthera guangdongensis; assembly: GCA_039583875.1. Classification (NCBI taxonomy): domain Eukaryota; kingdom Viridiplantae; phylum Streptophyta; class Magnoliopsida; order Asparagales; family Orchidaceae; genus Platanthera; species Platanthera guangdongensis. The sequence goes on along the minus strand of JBBWWR010000175.1, from coordinate 149,521 downwards.
TCCTCTTCTTTACTTCAATGGCATCTTCGACTTGGGCACCCTCCTCCTTGGATTCTTTATCAGCTTTTGCATGATTTACCTTAGAGAGATTCTTCTCTTAATTGTGAGGTTTGTCAGTTTGGCAAGCATCACTGATCTACTTTTCTCAATAAACATGGACGCAGTTCTTCTCGTCCTTTTGATCTTGTTCATTCGGATGTTTGGGGCCCTGCTCCCCTACAAACTGTTGGTAGAGGTAGCTTGTATTTTGTTATCTTTATTGATGGTTTCTCTCAGTGTACGTGGTTGTATTTGTTACAAGAATGCTCTGAATTTTTTTCTATTTTTAATGCATTTTATAATCAGATACTTACACAATTTGATACCCATATTAAAATTCTTCGCACTGATAATGCTAAGGAGTATCTTAGTCATTAGTTCGCATTGTTTTGTTTGAATAATGGCATTTTCCATCAAACCACTTGTCCTTACACTTCTCAACAAAATGACGTTGCTAAACGTAAGAATCACCATCTTTTGGATGTAGCTTGTAGCCTTCTCACTCATATAAGTGTTCCTTATTCTTATTGGGGTCATGCAGTTCTTCTTTCTTGTTTTCCTGGATTTTGTATCAACTCAAGCAACAAGTTGTAAACGCGGTTAATAATCAGCGTCAGTCCAGGCAAAGAAACACGAAGCTCATTAACCATGACCCCAATACAAAGGAATGGGCTCACACTACAAAGGTTCATGATCTCACAATAATTACTGGATCCATCTCAGGATATCAGGTTTCTCTCATACCTGCGAATTTATCCTAAATTTTTGGTATGGTCAATGGAGACGATTTAGAATTATCTAGTACAAACTTTTATATTATGTTGGATAGAATGGGTCACTCACAAGGAAACCCTAAACATTTTTTGACCCCATTTTTTATCTTGTATCCGAATGCGACACCATTTCCTTTATCTCCTCGTATCTTTGGATGCACAACATTTGTCCACACTCCTTCTTGTCATGACAAACTCTCTCCTCATTCTGTAAAGTGCATCTTTCTTGGCTATTGCCCGACATAAAAAGGATATCAGTGTTATGATCCCGTTCTTCGGAAATATTATGTTTCTACAGATGTCACTTTCTTTGAGGATGCTCCGTTATTTTCTCCTCCCTCAACGCTTCCTTCTTCTGATGATTCTTCTTCATTTCCTATTGTATCGACACCCCTTCCAGCGCCGACACTTCTTTCTTCCCCTCCTGTCCCTGATTCTTCTACTGAGCCGCTGCCAATAGATTCTGGAACAATATTCTCTCCATCAGATGGAACTGATACAATAGATAGGGCAAGTCTTGATCTTCCGATTGCTCTTCAGAAAGGTGTTCGATCATGCACTCAACATCCGCTTATGGATGTGGTTTCTTATACGCAACAATCTCCTCCATCCAGGAGCTTTGCTCTTGCTCTATCTGCAAATGTTCTTCCAGCCTCCTATTAAGACGCTCTTGTTATTCCTCATTAGAAACCTGCTATGGATAAAGAGATGAAAACTCTCACTGAACGTGGTACTTGGACTCTTGTTTCCATTCCTCCAGGAGCTGATGTGGTTGGCTGTTGTTTGGTTTTGTGATCAAATTTCTCCCTGATGGTACTATTGATAGTTACAAAGCTCGGCTTGTTACCAAAGGGTTTATGCAAACCTATGGTGTGTATTTCTTTTACATATTCTGTAAGACCCCCCTCCCATATCCGAAAATACGGCACGAAGGGGGAGTCTTATGCCTGGAACAGCCGCCTTGCGGTAGCATTAGCACAGGAGCTAACCTGTACCACAAGATGCCTATTCCGCCGACTATTACAATATCAATATAAATGCCAACCCAACCAAATATATAAGCAAGAGAAGTCAAAATCCACACTAAGTACAAATGTTCAAAACATCAATAAAGGGAGAAGCTAAACATGCTTCTACGATATATCAGAGTACAGCAAATCATTGCCCAAACGGGCTACATCATAGTAATCAAATACTAACATCAGTAACTGACGGTATCGACGGCACCGTCACTTCAGGCCCTGTCGTCCTGGCCTGGCTGTCCTGCTACGTAGTCTGCGGCTGCTCTACCTGCGGCGTGACCTCCTAAAAAGGAAGACGTAGCAACCGTTAGTCAAAACGACTAAGTGGTTTCACATCCGCTCCCCCGACGACATCTCGGCACCGGGCAGAGAAAAGGAACAAGAGTATAGTATATAACAAGTATGCAAGTAAAGGAGTATAAGCAGGTGGCAAGTTACATGAGTATAATGTATAATCTAGCAGTTCTACAAGCTAACATCATATAACATCAGGTGTAAGGAAATCTACAGCAGGTAAGTAACTTAACTTATAAGAATGCCCATACAAACTTATAAGTTAAGGATCGGGTTACATAAAGGTAACTCATCGTATAAGAGTGCCCATACAAACTTATACGATGAGGATCTTGTTGTGCAATGTTATGAAATGCTATGAATGCTATGCAATGACTCACCCATGCACACTCGTGCAATTACTATGTCGACACAGACTATAGTTCCCACTTTTCGAGTAGGTAGCTAACCTCTCAGGCATCAGCCGCCGTGGCCAGGCGGTGACAGTAGAACGGACACTTCTACTACTAAGCGGGTATCACACTACTTCACCTAGGCCTCCGTACGCCTCAACGCTAAGAACACAACAACGGAGCCCATGCGTACTATGGCCCAGCGGGGTCTTGGGTAGATGTGCACCAAGAACACAGCCCGAACTGACCTTCTGTGACCTGGAAGGGGCCTCGGAAGAAAGCACGAGGACACAGCCCAACCGTTCACATGGCCGGAGGGGCCTCGGTACGTGAACACCGAGGACACAGCCCAAACCGACCAAGTCTAACTGCCAACTCCTGTCGGTGTGACGACTGGCGAGCCCGTAGACCTACCACACTATCCTTAACCCAGGATTACGACACTGCGTGTCGACTCACACCACATGCAAATGCCACATCAACATAACATGGAAGGGGCCTCGGAAGTAAGCATGAGGACACAGCCCAACCATCCATCCATACCTTATCTCAACACAACCAAAACAAGTGGCGGTCAACACCGCACTTACATCCCTTCACAATACTATCCGTAGGGAGACGACGCTCTAAGTATTGGACTACTAAACTCATTTCATTAACCAATCATACCCATGGACATAATCTATTCATCTATATGACTTTCCAAATGATGACAATGTAATATAAACATGGTGGGCATATAAAGATCTAACACACTTTTCATTTGATAATGTCATAATATAAACATGAAGTGCACAATTATCAATCTTTCAATTCCTACCAATTCAATTCGTTTAAATAAGATTGTTTCACAATTTGATAATATGAAATCTGATTGATAAGCTACTTCAACCATGCAACAAATGATTAATCATAAGGGTTCATCCAAGCGAAGTATATTGCATTATTAATTCCACCGAATCAAAATCCATTTTTCCATTAAACCCAGAATTTAGGTGCAGGTTGAATCTGGACAACAACTTCGACCGGAGATTTCTGAAGCTACATGAATTTGGTGAAGTCGTGAAACCCCACGATGAAAAGGTCTTTCCGTGGTCTACAACTCTCATATTCAGACCTCAACCCAGATTTGACACTATCCTATTTGAAATCGGACTTGAAGTCCGCTGCGTACAGAACACAGTTTCTGCATACATGATTTATTGAACACCATTTTCGTTTAGACTTTCTCGTGGCTACAGACTTCGCCAGAAGTCGTGCAACCATTCGTTGGAAAGGCATTTTCAAGGGCTTCAACGTTCAGGTTTAGCCGAAAGCCCAGATCTGGACATAGAACACTCAAAAATGGCCACGAAGTTCGCTGCATGCAGAATACAGATTCTGCACGCATCTTAAGGCGGAATGAACGACATCGGTTCATCTTCCTCCTCAAGGCGATCTTCCCAAATCATTCCAGAATTTCCTCCACCCTTATTCAACTTCAAGAGGCCAATATTCTTCACAAAACCATCCTCCATCATCACATAGAAGAAGAGAGTGGTTGAAGAGATCTAAAATCTAGAACATAAGTCCTAGCATGGCCAAACCTAGAAGACTTCTTCTCTCCATCAAGACTCTCTTGAGTCGATGTCTCTCCTAGGAAAATAACTATAGATATAGCACCAAGGGAGAGGGTAGGAAACTCACATCGGTTCCAGCGGTACCACAATTTCCGGCCATGGATCGCGTAGTTCTCCTCGGTGGCATCTTCTCTTTCACGGTGATGGCGGATTTTCTCCCGTAGAACTTGCTCCAGCAGTTTCCTCTCTCACCAGGAGTTCTCACAGAAAATAGGGAATGAAATGAGCATGAAAATGGCTAGGGTTTTCTCTCACCCTTATATATGAAAATTGACCCGGGTAGGGACACGGCCGTGTCCTTACCAGTGTCCTGTCTGGGCGAAACGGCAACGACAGTTTCCATGTCGGTTTAAAAGTTGACACGGGTAGGGACACGCCCGTGTCCCGACCCGTGTCCACATGACATGGCCATGTGCCTGGCCGTGTCCTTGGCCGTGTCCTTCTCGGGTTGCATCTCGACGAACTCAACTCGACATACACGGAACACGGGTAGAGACACGCCCGTGTCTCTACCCGTGTCATATAATCGTCGATCTCGACACAGAGTTCGTCGATCTCGACACGACTCGTCGAGTGTAACTCGACACACACGGGTAGGTACACGCTCGTTTCTCTACCCGTGTCACATGTTGTCAACACAGCCCTGTCGAGTGTAACTCGACACACACGGGTAGGGACACGCCCGTGTCGCTACCAGTGTCACATGGTGTCGACACAGCTCGTCAGTCTCGACACGCCCTGTCGAGTGTAACTCGACACACACGGGTAGGGACACGCCCGTGTCGCTACCCGTGTCACATAGTGTCGAAACAGCTCGCCGATCTCGACATGCCTCATCGAGTTCAGCTCGACGCACACACGAACACGGGTAGGGAAACGCCCGTGTCTCTACCCGTGTCCCCTCACAGCACTGATTTCTCTACTCCTCCTCAAGTGCAGTCCAATTCCCTGCACGTCCCAGCACTCGAGTCAACCCTCCTGACTCAAAAACACACACTAGGGGCCTAGAGTGATTCGGGACGTTACAAATCCTATAAACAAAATAAAAGATTTCGTCCCCGAAATCAGGCTTAGGCTGTGGGAAGAAAAGCATAAGAGACAATTTAATATATGCTGTTAAATAAAATTACCTTGAGCAAACAACTCCGGGTAGCATTGCTGCGTCAAATCCATTGGCTCCCATATATACTCCTCCTTCCCATGATTATACCATAGCACCTTCACCAAGGGTACACTTTTGCGGCGCAAAGTTCTTGTCTCGTTGTCAACAATCCGCACCGGCTCTAGTCGCACAGACCTATCTGTCGCCACTGCACCATCAGTAGTGGAAATATATTGGTCGGGCCGCAACAGTGCTTTTCAAAGCGACGACACATGGAACACGTCGCGGAGATTCTCTAGTTCTGGTGGTAACTCCAACTGATAGGCCAACGGGCCAATCCTTTCCAGTATAGTATAAGGCCCAACATACCTTGTGCTGAGCTTTTTCACTCCATGCACCCGCGACACTCCATGCATCAGCCGAATCTTGAGGAACACCTTTTCGCCCACTTGGAACTCCACCATTCAGTGCTTTTTATTGTAATATTTTGCCTGTCGACTTTGAGCCTCCAACATGCGATCCCGTATCAATCTGACCGCTGCATCAGTATCATCTATATATTCATTTCCCAATGCCTTCGGATCTTCATCCTGCACCCAAGACAAGGGGGGTCCTACACCTTCTTCCGTAAAGGGCTTCATGGGGCGCCATACCGATGCTTGCCTGATGGCTATTATTATAGGAGAATTCCACTAGTGGCAAGAGCCTTTCCCATGACTCTCCTCTGTCCAGCACACATAACCTCAGTAGATCCTCCAATGTCCTGATGGTCCTTTCAGATTGCCCGTCCGTCTGAGGATGAAATGCGGTGCTGAAGGTAAGGCGTGAGCCCAAATATGCCTGTACTGCCTTCCAATCATTGGATGTAAACCGACCATCCCGATCTGAAACAATTATCTTGGGCACGCCATGATACCGTACAAATTGCTCCACAAAAAGGCGTACCAAAACATCCACATGTGCTTCCTTCTTCATGGGAATGAACCGGGCCACCTTTGTTAGTCGATCGACAATAACCCACACTGAATCATTCCCGGAGCGGGAACGAGGTAGCCCATGGACAAAGTCCATGGAGATATCCTCAAACTTCCATTCGGGGATGGGCAACGACTGCAATAAACTACCGGGACTCCTGCATTCAGCCTTCACTCCTTGACATGCTTCACAATGAGTAACATAATACCGGACATCCTTCTTCATTCCCGGCCAACACATGGTCTTCCGCAATCCGGCGTACATCTTAGCAATACCCGGGTGCACTGAATATTGAGAGGAATGTGCCTCTCTCAAGATATCCTCCCGAATTTTGCCGCCCTTGGGAATATAGAGTCGGCCCCGAAAATAAACGAGACCGTCTTTGAGTGTGTACTCATCGGTGGTCCCATCTTCAATTGCCTTGATTACCGGGGCCAAGGCCGCATCCATCCCTTGCTCCACCCGAATCCGGTCTCGGATATCACAAACTATGCTCATGTTGGCCAAATACTCCGCATACTCTGCCGAAGGAGCCTTGAATACTAGAGTAATTTCCATCTCCTCGATCATCCGAGCCAACTCCATACTCATCAACTGAGACTCTGGGCTAGAGCCTGGCGCTTTTCTACTCAAGGAATCGGCTACCGAGTTCGTTTTCCCGGGGTGGTAGTTCATGGTGAACTCATAGTCACATAGAAATTCCAACCACCGTCGTTGTCTTAGGTTCAACTCCTTCTGAGTGTGGACATACTTCAAGTTTTTGTGATCGGAAAAGATGTCGCAGTGGACGCCATATAAATAATGCCTCCAGACCTTCAAAGCGAACACCACTGCTCCCAACTCCAAATCATGAACTGGGTAATTGATTTCATGTTTCTTTAACTGCCTTGAAGCATAAGCGATCACATGCCCGTGCTGCATCAATACCGCTCCCATCCCTTGATACGATGCATCGGTGTAAACCTGAAATCCTTCCTTCCCAGATGGAAGTGCAAGGATGGGGGCGGAGGTAAGCCTATCCTTCAGCTCTTGGAATGCCACTTCACATTGTGGTGTCCACTCAAATGGCACACCCTTCTTCATCAAGGAGGTAAGAGGAAGGGCAATCTTGGAAAATCCTTTCACGAACTTGCGGTAGTACCCAGCAAGTCCAAGAAAGCTTCGTACATCGGCCATCGACTTTAAAGGAGACCACTCCTTCACGGCTCGCACCTTTGCTGGGTCCACTGCTAATCCTGCTCCACTGATCACATGCCCCAAGAAGGCAACCTCCTTAAGCCAGAATTCACACTTGTTAAACTTGACATAAAAGGCGTGCTCCTTCAATTTCTTCAAAACCAAGGTCAGGTGCTCGACATGATCCTCCTCCGTCTTTGAGTAGACTAAGATGTCGTCGATGAAAACAATGACGAAAATGTCCAAATATGGTTCAAACACCTTGTTCATCAGGCTCATGAAGGCCGAAGGGGCATTTATGAGCCCAAACGGCATCACTGTGAACTCATACAAACCATATCTCGAACTGAAGGCTGTTTTATGAATGTCCCCTTCTTGTATCCTCAACTGATAGTATCCAGAGCGCAAATCCAATTTAGAGAACCAATGTGCTCCCACTAATTGATCGAACAACTCGTCGATCCGAGGTAGCGGATAAGTGTTCCGCACCGTCAACCGATTGAGTTCTCGATAATCTATGCACAATCGCAGGGTTCCATCCTTCTTCTTCACGAACAGCACAGGGGCTCCCCAGGGTGATGAACTGGGGCGAACGAACCCTGACTCCACCAGTTCTTGCAATTGAACTCTAAACTCCGCGAGTTCTTTCGGGGCCATTCTGTACGAAGCCTTGGATACAGGCTTGGCACCTGGTACTAGATTGATCTGGAAGTCAACCTCTCTATGCGGGGGCAATCCTGGCAGCTTCTCAGGAAATACCTCGGGAAAATCTCGCACAACCCGTACATCCTTTAATTCTAATGCTTCTTCCTTTAACTCGAACCAGATCATGAAGACCTCGTCCCCCTTCATATGAGCTTTTACAACCTGGACGGAAGATAACAACATGCGAGGCGCGAAGCCAATACCTTGGAAGATGACGTCAGAGTCCCCACGTCTCAAATAGATCCGCTTCTCCGTGCAATCGATCCTCACGAAGTGCCAGTCCAGCCATGCCATGCCCAAAATGATGTCAAACTCCGGCATTCTCAGAACCGTGGCCGGCGTATCAAAGGCATTCCCATCAATAAATAACTCCAACTCGCACTTGGCGGTTGCGATCATCTCTGAGACATCCGGAAGGCGTACACGTCGGGCTAGGCCAGTGAAGTACTGTACACCCTCCACTTATTTTATGGAATCCTCGAACACAAAGGAGTGTGAGGCACCGGTATCGAACAGCGCATAGGCCGTCTTCCCGCCAATAATCACGGTGCCTAAGTACCAACAACCAAAACTTATTGCTAGTGTCTAGTAAGTTCTAATCAATTCAAGTTAGACCATGCAAATATGTAAATTAATTAAATCATACCTGCAATCACATCTTGTGGGTTCCGTTCCTGCGCCATGTCAAGTGCGTACACCTGATCCCTAGCAGGGCCGGGGTTACCTCCTCACGGTCCTCGTCCTCGACCACGCATATATCCCCGTCCTCGTGGAGCTGCTGGAGGGAGAGCAGGAGGGAGAGCAGGTAGGAGAGCAGGAGGGAGAGCAGGAGGGGCGTTCCCATATAGCTGCGGGCAGAAACGCCGGATGTGGCCCGGCTGGTTGCATTCGAAGCACACCAGACCACGCTGCCCTTCAGGTTGTTGAAATTGCTGAGGCTGTGGTGGTGGAGGCAACGCAGGCGGCTGCAGAACCGGATGCTCCACCCTATAGTTTCGGTGGACACGCCATCCACCTCTTTGATATCCTCTTCCTCCTCTGAAGTCTCGCTTCATTCTATTCCATGGGCCGACTTCCATCACGTCCTCTACAAGCCTCTTACTACATCCCAGATGGTCCGCCTCCAATCTTTTTGCCATATCAATGATCTCCGCCAAGCTTCCATCCGCTATAAACAAAGGGACTGCCTTAGGGGATCTCGCAGCCCTTTGTAGAAGCGCTTGGCATAACCTCTGTCATCCAACTCGTAAGAATCCACAAACCTTGCGAGATGCTGGAATTCCTGCTGGTTTTCTGTAACCGACTTTAATCCCTGCTTTAGTAGAAGGAACCTCTGCTCAAGCTCATCTCGGGCCGATGTAGGGATAAAGTGCTCCAAGAAAATACCCGAGAATTCACTCCAACTTATCTCTGTGTAGATCCGGCCTTGGAAGGTAGAGACCATGAGGGACTTCCACCACCTCTTCGCATGTAAGTCCAAGACGGACACTGCCAATGTCACTGCCATGTTGGCCGGGCAACGGATACCAGCCAACAACTCCTGTACCGTGTCTATCCATTCCTCTATACATACGGCTGACTCCGTCCCAAGGTAGACGAGAGGGGAGAGAGCCCGGAAGGTGCTCAGCTAGTTGGAGCTCGGGGCCTGTTGTTGCACCGGAGCCTGTTGTGCCTTAAAAGCATCAAGAATGGCGGTGAGCGTCTGCCCCAACTCAGACTGTTGGAACTGAGTGGGTATGAGAGGGGTAGGAGTACCCCCCATCGGCTCAACATGCAGTGGAACCTACACGTAAAACGCAAACGTATGGTCAGGTTGGCTAATCTTAAGGTCAAAGTTGGACAAACTTACTGTGAATTACATATGGGCACACCACTGCTTCCGCTAAGTCAGTTTGTCCCCAAACTGACAAATCAAACGGAGGTGGCACCATTGTTGAATGACTTCCTTAGTTGAGGATCGAGGCAAACTGATACCATTTGTAAGACCCCTCCTCCCGTATCCGAAAACACGGCACGAAGGGGCAGTCTTATGCCCGGAACAGCCGCCTTGCGGTAGCATTAACACACGGGCTAACCTGTACCACAAGACGCCTATTCCGTCGGCTACAACAATATCAATAGAACATGCCAACCCAACCAAAAACAATAAGCAAGAGAAGTCAAAATCCACACTAAGTATAAATGTCCAAAACATCAATAAAGGGAGAAGCTAAACATGCTTCTACGATATATCAGAGTACAACAAATCATTGCCCAAACGGGCTACATCAGAGTAATCAAATACTAACATCAGTAACCGATGGTATCGACGGTACCGTCACCTCAGACCCTATCGTCCTGGCCTGGCTGTCCTGCTGCGTAGTCTGCGGCTGCTCTACCTGCGGCATGACCTCCTAAAAAGGAAGACATAGCAACCGTTAGTCGAAACGACTAAGTGGTTTCACATCCGCTCCCCCGGCGACACCTCGGCACCGGACGGAGAAAAGGAACAAGAGTATAGTATATAACAAGTATGCAAGTAAAGGAGTATAAGCAGGTGGCAAGGTACATGAGTATAATGTATAATCTAGCAGTTCTACATGCTAACATCATATAACAGTAGGTGTAAGGAAATCTACAGCAGGTGAGTAACTTAACTTATAAGAATGCCCATACAAACTTATAAGTTAAGGATCGGGTTACATAAAGGTAACTCATCGTATAAGAGTGCCCATACAAACTTATACGATGAGGATCTTGTTGTGCAATGTTATGAAATACTATGAATGCTATGCAATGACTTACACATGCACACTCATGCAATTGCTATGTCGACACAGACTATAGTTCCCACTTTTTGAGCAGGTAGCTAACCTCTCAGGCATCAGCCGCTGTGGCCAGGCGGTGACAGTAGAACGGGAACTTCTACTACTAGGCGGGTATCACACTACTTCACCTAGGCCTCCGTACGCCTCAACGCTAAGAACACAACAGCGGAGCCCATGCGTACTATGGCCTAGCGGGGTCTTGGGTATATGTGCACCAAGAACACATCCCGAACTGGCCTTGTATGACCCGGAAGGGGCCTCGGAAGAAAGCACGAGGACACAGCCCAACCGTTCAAATGGTCGGAGGGGCCTCGGGACGTGAACACCGAGGACACAGCCCAAACCGACCAAGTCTAACTGCCAACTCCCGTCGGTGTGATGACTGGCGAGCCCGTAGACCTGCCACACTATCCTTAACCCAGGATTACGACACCGCGTGTCGACTCACACCACATGAAAATACCACATCAACATAACATGGAAGGGGCCTCAGAAGTAAGCGCGAGGACACAGCCCAACCATCCATCCACACCTTATCTCAACACAACCAAAACAAGTGGCGGTCAACACCGCACTTACATCCCTTCACAATACTACCCGTAGGGAGACGACGCTCTAAGTATGGGACTACTATACTCATTTCATTAACCAATCATACCCATGGCCATAATCTATTCATCTATATGACTTTCCAAATGATGACAATGTAATATAAACATGGTGGGCATATAAAGATCTAACACACTTTTCATTTGATAATGTCATAATGTAAACATGAAGTGCACAATTATCAATCTTTCAATTCCTACCAATTCAATTCGTTTAAATAAGATTGTTTCACAATTTGATAATATGAAATCTGATTAATAAGCTACTTCAACCATGCAATAGATGATTAATCATAAGGGTCCATCCAAGCCAAGTATCTTGCATTATTAATTCCACCGAATCAAAATCCATTTTTCCATTAAACCCAGAATTTAGGTGCAGGATGAATCTGGACAGCAAATTCGACCGGAGATTCCTGAAGCTACAGGAATCTGGTGAAGTCATGTAACCACACGATGGAAAGGTCTTTCCGTGGTCTACAACTCTCATATTCAGACCTCAACCTAGATTTGAAATTATCCTATTTGAAATCAGACTTGAAGTCCGTTGCGTACATAACATAGTTTTTGCATACAGGATTTATTGAACACCATTTTCATTTAGACTTTCCTATGGCTACACACTTCACCAGAAGTCATGCAACCATTCGTTGGAAAGGCATTTTCAAGGGCTTCAACTTTTATGTTTAGCCGAAAGCCCAGATCTGGCAATATCAGACTTAAAAATGGCCACGAAGTTTGCTGCGCGCAGAATACAGATTCTGCACGCATCTTAGGGCGGAATGAACGACATCGATTCATCTTCCTCCTCAAGGCGATCTTCCCAAATCATTCCAGAATTTCCTCCACCCTTATTCAACCTCAAGAGGCTAATATTCTTCACGAAATCATCCTCCATCATCACATAGAAGAAGAGAGTGGTTGAAGAGATCTAAAATCTAGAACATAAGTCCTAGCATGGCCAAACCTAAAAGACTTCTTCTCTCCATCAAGACTCTCTTGAGCCAATGTCTCTCCTAGGAAAATAATTATAGATCTAGCACCAAGGGAGAGGGTAGGAAACTCACATCGGTTCCAGCGGTACCACCATTTCCGGCCATGGATCGCGTAGTTCTCCTCGGCGGCATCTTCCCTTTCACGGTGATGGCAGATTTTCTCCCGTAGAACTTGCTCCAGTAGTTTCCTCTCTCACCAGGAGTTCTCACAGAAAATAGGGAATGAAATGAGCATGAAAACGGCTAGGGTTTTCTCTCAACCTTATATATGAAAAGTGACACGGGTAGGGAAACAGCCGTGTCCTTACCCGTGTCCTGCCTGGGCGAAACGACAACGATAGTTTCCATGTCGGTTTAATAGTTGACACAGGTAGGTACACGCCCGTGTCCTGACCCGCGTCCACATGAAACAGCCATGTGCCTGGCCGTGTCCTTGGCCGTGTCCTTCTCGGGTTGCATCTCGACGAACTCAACTCGACATACACGGAACACGGGTAGAGACACGCCCGTGTCTCTACCCGTGTCATATAATCATCGATCTTGACACGGAGTTCGTCGATCTCGACACGACTCATCGAGTGTAACTCGACACACACGGGTAGGGACACACCCGTGTCTCTACCCATGTCACATGGTGTCGACACAGCCCTGTCGAGTGTAACTCGACACACACGGGTAGGAACACGCCCGTGTCGCTACCTGTGTCACATGGTGTCGACACAACTCGTCAGTCTCGACACGCCCTGTCGAGTGTAACTCGATACACACGGGTAGGGACACGCCCGTGTCGCTACCCGTGTCACATAGTGTCGACACAGCTCGCCGATCTCGACATGCCTCGTCGAGTTCAGCTCAACGCACACACGCACACGGGTAGGGACACGCCCGTGTCTCTACCCGTGTCCCCTCACAACACTGATTTCTCTACTCCTCCTCAAGTAAAGTCTAACTCCCTGCACGTCCCAGCACTAGAGTCAACCCTCCTGACTCAAAAACACACACTAGGGGCCTAGAGCGATTCAGGACGTTACATATTCTCTACTATTGCTCGGATTTCTACAATCCATGTTCTTTTCTCCGTGATGGTCAACAGAGATTGGGAGATGTCTTAGTTGGATGTAAAGAATGCTTTTTTATGGTGATTTGCATGAGACGGTCTATATGGAGCAACCTCTTGGGTATATTGCTCAGGGGTATTCTTAGGTGTGTAAGATGAGGAAGGATATCTATGGTCTTAAACAACTCCTGAGGGCCTGATTTGAAAAGTTCAACAAAGTTATTCCTATTATTGGGTTTGTTCGGAGCACTACAGATCACTCTATATTCATTCCCAAAACCTCAGCTGACCTTGTTGTTCTTATAGACTATATGGATGACATTCTTCTTATAGGAGATGATGGGTATTGACTTGACAAAGTAGCATCTGCTTTAGTATTTTGTTACCAAGGATATGAGGTCTCCTAAATACCTTTTGGTGATAGAAATATCCCGGAAAGCTAGTTATATTGTTCTTTCACAGCAGAAGTATGCCTTAGATCTCTTGAAAGAGACATGTCTTCTTGGGTCTAAACCTGCTTGATCTCTAATAGCTATTGGAGATGACAAGTGATGGAATGAGAATTCTCCTCATCTTGAAGAAGTCACTAGATACAGACGACTTGTGGGTAAACTCATTTATCTGACAGTCACAAGATCGAATATTTATTATACAGTCGGATGAGTGAACCAATTTTTGTAAGCCCCTAGGGAATGTCTTCTACAACCAGCTTTAAAGATTCTAGAGTATGTGAAAGGTGTCCCAAGAAAAGGGCTTTGTTTCAGAAAAGGGGACATTTGAAGGTTGAGGCTTATTCTGATGCTAGTTAAGCAAATGGTAAAGAAGATAGCAAGTCTAAGTCTGGTTTTTGTACCTTTGTTGGAGGTAATCTAGTCAGCTGGAAGAGCAAAAAATAGGCTGTGGTTTTCAGGTCAAGTGCGGAAGATGAATATAGAAGCATGGCTCTGACTACTTGCGAGCTAAAGTGGCTACAAACACTCTTGCTTGATTTGGGAGAGGTTTATGATCATCCCCTACCAATGTTTTATAGTAATAAGGTGGTCATATACATTTTGAGAAATCCAGTATTTCATGAGAGAACAAAGCATATTGAAGTGGATTGTCATTTTATCAGAGAAGAGATATTGAATAATCAAATCTGTACTCCGTTTGTTACCTCTGATAAAGAGCTAGCTGATTTCTTCCCCAAGCCAGTTACACCATTCTCTGAAGTTTGTAGCAAGTTTGGCAAGGTTGACATATATGCTCCAGCTTGAGGGGGAGGGTTGAAAGTTGTGGAGACCGGGCAGTTTGTATTATAATCGCAGCAGTCTGTTTGTTCACCGGTCTGGCAGTTTGGAGCAGCGGACTGTCTTGTAGCTGTCCTAGCAGTTTGATAAGAGCCCATAGTAGTGGCCTGGTCGTAATTTCGCAGTAGCGACCCGGTGAGTATCCGCAGAAGCAGCCTGGTGGCTATCCACAGCAGCGGCCTGGTGGCAATCCGCAGCAGCGGCCTGGTGGCTATCCGTAGTAGTAGTCTGGTGGCTATCCGCAGCAACATCCTAGTGGCTATCCGCAGTAGCAGCCCGGTTGCTATCTGTAATAGCGGCCTGGTGGCTATCCGCAACAGCGGTTTGATGTGTACCCGCAACTGTAGTCTGGTGGCAACCTGCATTTGCGGTCTGGTGGTTGTCTGCGGCAGCAGTCTGACGTCTACCCGCAATTGCAGTCTGGCGACCTGCAGTGGAGGTCTTGCTATTTTACTCAGTTACAGCTGGGTATTCTTCCTCAGCTGTTCTTTCTTGTACAGTATTGCGGTTTGTCTCACATAAACCGTATAGGCCGTGCAGTCCCACATCGCTTGTTGTATTTTATTCTCTCCCCTCTTTTCTATAAATAAGGGGGCATAACCTTGTATTCTTTACCTTTTTGTAGCAATAAAATTTGCCTTTTATTTAAATTTTTACTTGAATAACAGTTGTGGTGCTGGTTGAGGGCGACTCCCTTCATAACCCTAACTAAGTTAGTTTGGGTTATTCTAATTCTGGCTATTTGCCGCCTAATAATCTTATAAATGGAGTGGGTACCTATCATTTCCCCCCAAAGTCCCTAGAGTCTGAAGCCGGAACTAGAAGAGAGCACGGACCTTTTATCTGTGAATATTTGTGACAACTATGATGGAGATAACAAAGAAACACATAAAGAGGTGTGTGGAATGGAGAGGGCGCAACTGTGTTGGGTCCGAGGGGCACCTTAATGTGGGCAGGGTGCATCCAAGTGGTGTGCGCGCGCTGTCCACACTCTCGAAGGGTGCAAACACTGGGTGCACCAGCGAGCAGGGTGCACTCGCTAGGCGCACCCATGTGGGGTGCGCATACTAGGTGCACCCGTGCGTGGGGTGCATGCACAAGGCATACCTACGCACTAGCGTGTGCGGGCTATATGCGGGAAGCACTTACATATCGTGGGTGGTAGGGATCCTATGCATTATGCGTACACTGGGTACTTTTTTTTATGCATGTAGAGTGTTTAGATGCCATTGTGTTTTTGAAGAAGCTTGTCTTGCGGTCTTTTGCATGATGTGGTTATGTGTTCAGAGTATTACTTTTGCAGATACTTGTGCTTTGATTTTTCAGGTTCCAAGACGTACGCAAGGAAGATCAATACGGTTGCATTCTTTGCTCACCACTTAGCAAGTCGATGTTTGGAAGATGCATTACAGGTTACCTGTCGGGTTTGAAGTGAAGATCCTACATATTGAGGAGTAGACACAAAATCCTCCAACGGGCAACATAACAATATGCGAGTAATCTCTAAGGTATGGGTTTTGCCTTTTACCATGCGTGGAGGTGATTGAGATCTTCCTTCACAGCTTTGTACCAATTTCTCAATACACACTATTCGTAATTATGCACATTATGGGCTTGACAGCCTTCTTTTAGGAGTATGGCTCGAGGTTTACCTTGGATCTTTTCAAGGGTTGGTGTGAGTTATGCATCGACGGAGGTGGTCGAGTGGAGGTGCACAACAACAAACATTGGCTCGAGTTTGAAAGCCATGTGGAACTTTATCACGGCAATACCCACCCTATATGGGTATGCGAAGAATTCATGGGGCCTGCCAGAGTTTTGGAGGTCTCTTCCTAGCCAATGCCACAACGTGGCGGGGCAAGAGCTGGAGTTCATGCCGATGATGGGGTTTACTAGTCCTTGTGCTCTAGTGAATCCCTTATTACGTATTTCCTTATATATTGAGGAGAAGCGCTTTGTGCACTACGGGATGTCTACCAATCAAGAGCATTCTACTTTAGTGGTGTTAGATTGGGGGAAGAAGCAGAAGCTAGTGTTCAATTGTTCAAGCTCTGATTGTGCACCTCATTCATCTTCTTGTCTAAAGGATCGTACTGATGAAGTTGCGCCTTGCAACTCAAAGGTGAGTATGGAATTGATCGACCCTGAGTTTGAGGTGTTAGGGTTTGTTTTCCCAAGCTCCTCTAAAGGTGGTTCTAAGCCACTGATGCCTGAGGCAAGACATGTTTCTTCTTTGCTTGAGGAAATGAATGTTGTTGTAAGTGTAACACTTTTGTTTTGGTGTACTTGTTATCTTGGAAGGATTCTGACTTCTTCCTTCTTCTGCAGATCAGGACTCAAGCCAACATCTCTCTTATGTGGAATGATCACTACGTGATCCTGAAGGATGGGTACTTGGCACTTCAGGAGGAGCTCCATGGAGTGAAGAGCTCCCTGTTCTACTTGAGGTGGAAGCACAATCGTGACTTATCTCAATTTTGATAGATCAGGTCCGGGCTGCAGGAAAAGATGGCGCAGTTGCGGGCTGAGCTTCAAATGGAGAAGGCTCTAGTATAGAAGACTGTCTGTCTGTTAAAGGGAGATTAGGGAGAGGTAGCTTGCCTAGAGACTGAGTTGGTGTATCTGAAGACTGAGGTGGAGAGATTTTCTTCACTAGGACAGACTGTTGAGGAGTTGAAGGTTACTATAGTTTGAAGTATAAGGACTCCATTTACTACATGTAGTACAACTCTCTGCCTTCTAAGAAGATATGAGAGGTGATCTGGGATAGGAGGTGAAGCAGTTGGAGGAAGAGAACTATGTGGCATTCAAGTGCTGGATGGCAAAGACCCTTTGCTATGTTGAGCAGACGCGAGGTTGTAACATGTCTGAACTTGGTGTCGCGGACCTCTCAGAGTACGAGCACATTGATTTTGATGCCGATGGTGAGGAGTTGCTTTTGTAGTTGGTTATATCTTGTATTTGTGATTGTATTATGTACATTTGTACTTCATAGTTGCTCTGGATGCTCTTTTTATATTGTATTGTTATTCATGGATTGCTCAGTTTGACACCTTGCTTATGCGATGATTGAGCTCTTGTAGTGTTGACACCGTTGTTTTGCACGCGACTCTGTTTTGTTTCTTAGATACCAGCACCTGAAGGCCATGACCTAGATGATATCATAACCTAATACAAGGGTGAAGGGCGAATGCTTCGAGTCGGGAAGTGAGATGTCAAGATCACCATGCAAGGGGGTGTCCATTGTTGTAGTAGTGAAGGGCTGACCTTCGAATTGGACGACTGTGAGGGGGGAGAACCCTGGCAATGTCATTACCTACTGCTGGGGAAAAGGGTGACCCTTTAAGTTGCAATAGTGGGAGGTCACAAGTGCGTGACCTTGAAAATGTAGTGAATGACAGACCTTTGAACCTGGTCGACTGTGAGGGGGCAGGTCCTGACGGTGATATGAAATACTATAGGGGCGAAGGGTGAACCTTCAAGCCACGGTAGTGGGAGGGCACATGGTCGTGGCCCCAGAGAGATGGTAAAGGGAAGATACTTTGAACCTTTAGCGAGCACAATGGGTCACCCCTGACGATGTCGTGACCTACTACGAGGGAGAAGGGCGAACCTTCAGTTCACAGTAGTAGGAGGTTGTTGGGGCGTGGCCCCAAAATTCCGATGAAGGCCGAATGCTTCGAACCATTGGACCTACTACGTGGTCGAAGGGAGGACCTTCGTGTCGGGGTAGTGCGCGGTCTGGGGGATTGGCCAAAGATGCTCCTGCAATGACATAGTTAGGATTAGATAAAAGATATTTATTTGAAACAAGTATTAGCATGAACGCAAGTGTATACTTGCGACTCCGAGTAGCGATTATTCCTTAGGTACATAGAAAATAAATAAAGTAATAGAGTAGGAATATAATATGGATCTCCAAAAACCGCGTAAATAACGAAGATTTTATTGCTCCAAAAGATGAGTAATATAAGGGTATACCCCCTATTTATAGAAAACAGGGGGAAGAGAGATAAAATAAGAGAGAAAATATATAATGCCTTTCATATGAGACTAGACAGATACATAACACCCGACTGAGTGGACTATGCGATTAGGCATATCTAACCACACAATTATATAGCTAGTAACA
The DNA here is from genome assembly GCA_039583875.1 of Platanthera guangdongensis. Lineage (NCBI taxonomy): Eukaryota > Viridiplantae > Streptophyta > Magnoliopsida > Asparagales > Orchidaceae > Platanthera > Platanthera guangdongensis. Next base: position 130,536 of record JBBWWR010000175.1, on the reverse strand, counting down.
ACATTTCACTTGCTCTAGGCTCTACCTGCCTTCATTACAGCAGTCTGCTTCGAGGCAATAATGGCGGTTAGACATATCTAATAGCCACCCTGTACTCACTATCTTCTGCACTAGTCTGCAACACCTCAACTAACATCTCCAGACAACAAGCCTACGTGGTAGTCTGGAAAGGCAAAAGAACAAGATATGAATAACAAGTAGACCAGTCCGCCTATGTAGTCCACCAAACCAGATCATCTACCCAGAATGCCAAACCACCCAAGCTTCATATGTTCCATCAAACTTCACTACCCATGCGATAATACGCCATAATTCCAGAATGGCAGATGGCAGGACTAAACCCCCAGTCTGGCAGAGCTGACCACTACTGCTATCTTCCAGATTGCCAGAATTCCTTATCCCAATAGAGGCAGTTCGCCAGTGACAAACTACTAGTCGCCAAGTCTGTCCACTAGAATGCCTGGACTCCACACGTTCGAACACTCCCCCTCAAGTAGGAGCATATATAGAAACCATGCCCAACTTGTCATAGACATTTGAAAATGAGGAAACTGGTTTGGTAAAGACATCAGCAAGCTCTATGTCAGAAGTGATTAACAGAGTATAGATCTTATTCAACACCTCCTCTTCGATAAAATGATAGTCTACTTAAATATGCTTCATGCTCTCATGAAACACTGGATTCTTTGAAATATATATAGCTGCATTGTTATCACAGAACATTAGCAAGACATGATCATAGATTTCTCCCAAATCAAGCATCAGTGACTGTAACCACTTTAGCTCACAGGTAGTCAAATCCATGCTTCTGTATTCAGCTTCAACACTTGACATGGAGACTACAGACCGTTTCTTGCTCTTCCAGATTGTTGGGTCTATTGATCACAATGTCCAAGATTTGAAGAAGGCCAACAAGTCAATAATATACACAAGCATGTATTTGATATTTGTCTAAGTTCATATATGCAGGATGTCTGTTATTCAGTGATTAGACAGGTTAAATGTGTTAGAGGATTGGCTAGACAGAAGTCAGATTACTTAGGAGATGCAGAATATTGCCTAAGTACAAATGCGTTGAGTGTGTACATTGTTAGTGTTACCATTGTGATCTAGAAGTGGTCAAACAGGTAGTATCATTGTCAATGCAATATGAGCCTATGTGGTCGTACATAAGAGTATTGAAGAAGTTGGAAAGGTTTGTGTTGCCATTGTTCATATGTGATATGAGTGAAAAGCCAAGCCCGTAAGATTCTAGATTTGAACCTATATTGTGAATATAGATGGGGTTAATTCGTCGAAAGGTATCTTAGTGTTTCGAAGAATCTGTCTGAATTCGCCGAGTATACTCTTGACATCTCGACGAATTGGACTTGGATTTGTTGAGTACACTCTTGACATCTCGACGAATTAGATTTGGATTTGTCGAGTATTCTCTTGATGTTTCGATGAATTGGTCTGTCTGGATTCGTCGAGTATTCCTGTGTTATCTCGACGAATGTATCTTTGATTCGTCATATATATACGTGTTATCTCGACGAATTCTGTTAACTCCGATTTAATTCCTTAAGTCTGTTTTTGGTTTGGTCTGCTGTAACGACAATTTTGGTCTTCTATGTACATAGATAGATGAGATAAATGTTATCTCCTATGCTTAACCTAATCTATTGAGATCACGAGTACAACTTCTTATTCTTCCCCGACGGAACTATTCCGCAACCTAGAAGTCGTGGCCGCTGATCCATTACCGCCGACCATTCCGACCCGTTGTCGTCGCCGGAAATAGTTTCCTATGCTTCGTCTTCGTCACAGTCGCATATCCGTTAACGGAACTAGTAATCCATAGAGATGTTGAGGGCATTCCTTCTTCCAACCTACATCTTGTGCAGCAAGAGTCTAAGAGTTCTTCTTGCTCATGTGGATACCCGTCGATGCATGAACATACTTCTACGCTCGTAGCTTCAGCCGCAAGTGTTCGTCAGATTTCCTTAGAGCATCTTGGTTAAGTAGTGACTCAATCCCGCTAAGGTATACTTTTATTCAAAGTTGTTTTACTTCTTGATCAATAATTATGGTAAAATCCATTTCTTTTTGGGTTTTCTTGATTAATTCTACTGCGCACATGTGATGTGCATCCCTCCTAAAGAAAACCAACATACATGTCACTCAACGCTTAAGGCCAAAAAGCATCGACTGATAACCAGTCACTCAAAGCCACAACAAAGATGCGATGAAATCCATCCAAGTACAAAAGCGTTATGTGATGGATATTCACTCAATGCCCTTTCAGAAATGTTGGCAAGTGCAGAAGTATTGAATGATAGACGTTCACTCAATGCCTTCACCTAAAAATATATCTACGTCCAGAAGCATTGAGTGATGAACGTTCACTCAATGCCTTTATCATTATTGCTGCCAAGTTCAAATGCATTGAGTGAAGGACGTTCACTCAACATCATCAATCATAAAAATCTGTCAAGTATAATACCATTGAGTGATCGACACTCACTTAATGCCTTCTCACATAAGCCGTAAAAGGACAAAAGCGTTGAGTGAAGAATGCTCACTCAATGCTTCTGAAGATAGTCAGAAATCAGCCAAGTGTTTTGCATTAAATGAAGGATTATCACTCAACGCTTCTGAAGATAACAGTTAAAGTACAGATGCGTTGAGATACAAGGCAACACTTAACACTTCAAGTCATTGAGTCACAATAGATCACTCAACGCCTATGCAGTCAATTTGAAAGAAGTTTCTAAGTCCCCCAGCGTTGAGACATGACTACTGACGTCATCATCAAATTCAAAATTCAACGCAGTTTGCGCAATAAAGGACAAATATTGCCGTACTTATTCTACAGTGCAGTTATGGTAAAGCAACCATTAAAGACGACCATGTCACTTTCTAAAGAGAAAGAGAGAGCCATTGCAATTGCGGGGGTATAAATATGGAAGGAGATAATCTTTTACAAGAACTTTTGCCATTTCTCCAAACCCTAAGTTTTACAAAAGTCAGCTAGTAGAGCTCAATCTATTTTTTGTTCAACTTCAAGCCTACAACACAAAACATCAAAATTTTTTAAGCTTGACGAAGAAGCAGAGCTTGAAGTTATCATGGAGGCTAGTACACACTCATTCCAACTAATTCAACTATAAGAAACATCCTACAATAGATTTTGATATTTTGTGTTGCAAAAGTCGAATTTCCTTGCAGAAGTCGGCTAGCACACACTCTTTCCAACTCACCTTCTATTTATGAGACTGATACAGATTCTGAGGCTTCCACTTCATCCAGTGGGGAGGATAGATCAGAATTTGATGAGGATGTCAATCAATTGATTGACAAATATAGTGTTATCATGGAGGCTCTGAATATGAGCAAAAAGCTTGTCAAAAGGCAGGCTAAAGAGATTGTCTCTTTATAGCAGACTAAATCAATGCAATCGGAGTCAGCTTCACTACTAGCTCAGATGAGCAAAGAAATTTGTTAGCTGAGGTCTATGAATATAATCCAAATAAGCACCATAAGCCAGAAGAGCAAGATAAATAGGGATCTTGAAGAGAAGCTCCTCAAAGAGAGGATGCTAGAAGCTAAGTTTTCCAAGCCAAAGACAGTGTTAACACTGATTGACTCATTCACCTCTCAAAGTAATAAGAAGGGATTTGTGTTAACCCAGAAATCAGTGATCCCTCCGAAGGTAGAAAACTTGCTAGTCACAGCCTGCTCCAGGTTCTCCCTGGAGGTCGTGACCAGTCAGTGTGGGCAGACAAACTTTTCTGCCTGCTCAGGCCACATGGCTAGGACGGTGCCCCCGGTCTGACCACCCAGGTCGCCCAGCAGCCGCTTATTCTATAGGGGATGTGGACTGCTTCCTCAGTCCGCCCCTGCAGGCCTTATGGTTTGTTCAGCTAACTACATCATGGTTTTCCCCATTCCGACATGTGGAATACCCAACTGTGGCGAACTCGAAGTCCTATCCGCCAAGACCGCCATGTAGCCGCATGCTCAATAGGAGTCACGGTCCACCAGCCACTTCACTAGGCAACCTGCCTCCAGGTCACTCAACACTAGGCGATCTGCCTCCCGGTCGGCCAACAACACGATAACTCTCAAGGTCGCCCACCAGAGGGTGGCAAACCTCCAGGCCGCCCAGCAGGGGCGGCAAGCCTGACCATTCCAGTAGAGAGGCAGACTTCACCAAAGGGGTTGAAAGTCTTTATTTCAAGGATAGCTAAATAACCTAGAGGTGGTGAATAGGTTATTAGTCTATTTGAGACTATATTTTGCTTTCTTTATAATATCTTGTTGTTTTCTTTTATCTTTCAGCTTAGGATGGTCTAGAGCTTGTCCTTACACCTGTAAATAAGAAAAAGAAAAACAACCACAGAAAAACACACAGAGATTTATAGTGGTTCCCCAATTGGGTACATCCACTATCTTTCCAACATATCCAACTAACTTGTTGTACTAGGCACAAACTCCTCCAAACTTCTCCTAAGAACTTACACCACAGATCCCGTAGGATCTCCAAGTCACCTCCAAGACTCACTTCTCAGCCATAAAGGCCTACATTCAGTGATCAGCAGACCACCTACCTTAGGCTGTTAAGCCCTACACTCAGGCTGGGAGGATAGCCCTACCTTAGATCTACAAAGGATCCTACCTCAGAGCTCTGCAGTGCTCCTATACTCAGTGACCCGAGGGCCACCTACCTCAGCCTTATCTCTAAGGCCTATAGCTTAGGATTTTCAGCCCTACAACTTCAGGCACATGGCCCTACTCTCAGAGTGTTGCAGAAATCCTACAACTCAGTACCCCTCCAGGAACCTACCTTAGTGCACCTCCAAGCACCTACAACTCAGTGACAAACTTGTCACCTACTTCAGGCATAAAGTCCCTACACTCAGAGAGCATCACTCTCCTACCTCAGGCAATTAAGCCCTATAGCTCAGATCCATACTTGGATCCTACCTCAGTACCCCAGCAGGGCACCTACAGCTCAATGACTCTATCGTCACCTACAACTAAGATTCAGGTAAATTGAATCCTACAGGATGAAGGTGGGTTGATGTATATTCTTGACACAAGAGATATTTCTCTGTGTCAAGCTTCTTGATTGAGAAAGACTCAGCCCAACAATGACTACAAGAATTTATTTCCTGAGTCTACCTTCACTGAACTAACATATACTTAGTCCTAACTACTTCCACAGCAACAAGTAATTACTTGGGCTGAAAGTTACTTGCAGAGCAATGTTCTGCGACTTCTTGAACTGAGACTGAATCTCAGCACTAACTACTTCTTCACAACACCAGGGATTTTCCTTCTGGTCAGTGAAGATACTGCAGCTAACTGCTGCTACCTGAGTTGAGAAAATCACAGCTCTAACTTTGCAAACAGGAATAGCTCTGCCTCTTGCTCCTTTCCTAGGCTGAGGTGACTCAACCCTAGCTTTGACTCCTGAGGAATAATCCCCTGATTCTTCCTTCAGCTTCTTCAAGCTTTCTTCTCTTCACAGCTTCCAGATAAAGATCTTCAGGTGCTTGTGTTGCTGGAACTATGAAGAACCTGCAGTAAGGGTCGGCCCTTGGCTGCTACCTTTTCCCTTGGAGAAAATACTTTGAACTAGCTTGATGGTGCAGGTGAGAATGACACCAACAATCTTGCTGTTGAAGGTCTTGATCCAATAACTAACTTGATCTTTTTCTTGTAGACTTGAGCTTCCTGTTCTTCAGCTCCACAACAATAGCGGAGAAGAAGAACTAACTTGATTTATTTTTCTTGAAGTTTTTTTTCCTCTGTACTCCTCTTTTCTTTTATTGATTTTTGACCCAACGGCTCTTGAGTAGTGGGCCCCACATAATTAATGCTCTGCAACAACTTGCTTTAACACCAACTGTGGTACAGTAGGTCTGCGGCAACATTTTTAGCGTACTATAGCAATCCCGCCACTAATTTAAATTTTTTGACTTGTTGACTTGCTGACGTCATCAACTGTGGACTTAGCCAAAAATCAAACAACATTAGCATATGCGTTGAGTGAGTAAGCATCACTCAATGCCAAAATACTTAGATAGATTTACTGTCACATGGCGTTGAGTGAGTAACCTTCACTCAACGCCAAACTATTTGGAATATAAATCTGTTTCTAGACATTGAGTGGTTCAACTCCACTCAAAGCCAACTTGCTTTATCAACTATCTACTGCTTGGCGTTGAGTGTGTGAGCATCACTCAACGCCAAACCCCTTAGACAAAATTCTGTCTTCAGTAGGCGTTGACAGCGTTGAGTGAGAAACCTCCACTCAACGATTTTTTCCTTAACCATTTTTTTGCTTAACTTGTCTCAGCGCTAAACACTTGTCTCAGCAGTTATGCTGAGACCAACTCCTGTCTCAAGGGTTTTGCTGAGACCAACATTTCTCTCAGTGCTTTTGCCTTGTGACTAACTCCTATCTCAGTGGTTTTTGCTGAAACCAACTCCTGTCTCAGTGGTTTTGCTGAGACCAACCTTTCTCTCAGCGCTTTTGCCTTGAGACTATGAAAGTGCAGGTTAGATCTGAAATACTCTAGAGGGGGGGGGGGGGAATAGAGTATAGTGCTCACTAAAAGTTTTTACAACTTTTGTTGTATTCCTAAGTGAACAAGTCAGTAAGTAAATAAAACTAAGCACAGCAAACTAAGCAATCACAAAGCACAGTCAAAACAAAAAGAAAAGGGCAACCAGGCGACACAAGAAATTTTATAGTGGTTCCCCAACCTGGGTACATCCACTCTTCTACCACCCTGGTAGGAATCCACTCAGGTTTTTGATCAGGTGCCTGATACCAATGAGATTTTGTTCAGGTGCTCAAAAATGAAAACCTCAAGTCTTTTGGAAGGAGACTTGCAACCAGAATAATTTTGAAGGGAATTAAAACCATGTATAGGAATTGGAAGTAAAGGAGATGGTGTCTTCTCTATCAACAGTCAGAGAGAAGACTTGTGGATTGATAGTAGCAGATTTTTGTCCCCCTGAGATCTTGAATTAATCAGGAATGCTGGAGCACTGCTTCAGGGTGATAGGTCTTCAAAGACCTATAATGCCTAGACCAGAAATTGTTTCAGGAACTCCTTTGACAGATTGTTATTTGTTGTCCTTTGAAGTAGTCCTGTAGAACTGAATGAAAGAAGAAGACTCTTGATTGAATTTGATTGTTCTTCTTCTTCTTCTTGAAGATGTTCTCTGGTCAGGCTGATTGCAGTAGAACTTTTTGATTTCTGTGAGTTTGTTCTTCTATGCAATCTGAGTGTCAATCTGATTGTCTGTATTGCTTGCAGTGTGTGTGTCTGTATGACTGACTATGTTGTCTCTTACTGATTGATTCCTTTATTTCTGTATATCTTTTCTGAATGAGGAACATTCAAAATTTGAATGTTGAGCAATAATTGCAGTCGGCCTTGGAAGGAATCGACAATCAATGATTTCCCCAACTGTCCCATGGAAAAACGACATGTAATCATCCATAGTCAATGCGCATTCTAACGGTAACATTCTGAGAAGATCTGGCATTAATAACTCCGGAATCATCGCCAAGAAACGGGACGGGAAACCTGAAGATGACCTAGTCTGGATTCGTCGAACGAAGAACGCAATTCGTCGAGCTGAGTTTGAGTTCGTCAAGCTGAGCCTGAGTTCGTCGAGCTGAGCTGGAGAGAGTTCGTCAAGCTGAGATGGAGAGAGTTCATCGACCAGACAATCTTCATTAGTGGAACAGACAATCTTCATTGTAAGAAAGTATTCGTCAAGCTGAGATCCAAATTCGTCGTGCGAAGACGATTGTGGACTTAGCTAAATATTCTGCATTTGCTGATATCCAGTGTCGACATAAGCTGGTGTCGACTGATTGATATTGGTGTTGACTCAATTCTTCTGGTGTCGACATGAATTGGTGTTGACTGAAATCCTGGTGTCGAAACAAATCCTCTGATGTCGACATAAGTCGTCTGGTGTCGACACATGCCCTAAGTGTCGACACAAATACTCTGAGTTCAGAATTCGTCGAGTAGAGTACTACATTCATCGACCTGAGAAGCTGACTTCGTCGACCTGAGAAGCTGAGAACTTGAGGTCCAAGTTCGTCGAGCTCAGAATCTAATTCGTCGACCAAAGCTTGAAGCTGGACTTAGAAAAATTCTGAGATTATCCTGACTTTGGCTTGATGTAGAAACTGAGAGTTCGTCGAACAGAGAACCAAGATCGTCGAGCTCAACAAAAAGAATTGTCTCACGATCGTCGAGCGCAGAACACATTTCGTAGAGCTGAGTTCGACGAACGTCGAACTCATTTAACTTAGTCTTGAAATCCTCTAAGTCTGGAGTCTCTGAAGGTCTTGATGATAGCTGGTCCATCTGAAGTTGAACCTAAGGACTTGGCCTAGACTCTAGGACACAAACTTGACCCTGGCTATACATGATGGATCACATCCTAAGTCAGTGAACTTAGCCCAAATAAACTAGGGATCCAACAATCTCCCCCTATTTGGGTGAGGTCACTAACAGAGACTCAAAATAAAAACAAGCAGAAAAACAAAGCCGGAAAAGAGATATATCTTGCAGAGAATTACCAACACATGTAGCAGATATATATATACACAGCTTTGTTTAAACATATATCATTGCTTGAAAAACAAGAATAGACAGAAATAGAAATAGCATGAAAATTACTTCTTTAGCTTCTTCTACTTGGACCTGTCTTCAGATGTCTGCTCTCCTGGCTTCTTGAAGATGATTTCTCTCTTTGGATCTTGAGCTTGAGCTTTTGTCATAGTCATATGAGCTGCCACTATATTGTTCAATGAAGTAGCCCTGGGGACAACTGCTTCTGGATGGAGTTTCATGTAATCATCAACATTAAATAGCTTATTTCCTTTGTCAAACCGTTTCAGCTCTTCTTTTCTGTACTTTGACATAGTTGTAAGACCTTATGTATCTTTGCCTTCAGCCTTGGCTTTATTAATCAAGGATAGTCAAATTAACTCCTGATATCTGGACATTCTTGCAGTATTAGCAGTTTTAGGATCTTCAAATGGGATTGGAGGAGAGAGAGGCCTTTTTGGTCTTTCAGTTTTTTGTACATCAGAAATTTGTTGCTACTGCTGATGCTGTTGTTGAGTACTTGAGGATGGGTGCCTCTGTTGGCTGCTTCCAGATGATCTCCCTGACTGTCTCTGATATGTTTGCATTGGGGCAGATCTCTGGGACCTAGAGGAGCCAGAGGCACTAGCTGCTGGAGGAGGAGGATCCTTCCTGTATCTGTGCACTGGAGGAGGGGAATATCTCCTGCTTCTCTTTCTATCCTTTTGCTGGTTCTTGGATAGCTACATCCATCCAGGCATTCCCTTGTATGGAGTTACATTATGGAGAATTTAATAGGGAGTGTCAGCATTGGGATTAGGCTTTGGAGCTGGAGGAGGAGGTGCCTTCCTTTTCTTAGATAACATCTTCTTTTTCTTGCTAGTAGCATCTTCATCAGAATCATCATCATCATCTTCATCTTCTGAATCAGAACCTTGAGGGTTATCATACAAGGCATTCAGATCTTTCAAGGCTTTATCAGAAAGAACATCCTTTTCTGTAGAAGCAGGGGCAGAAGTTGAGGATTCTGGAACTGGAGTTTCATCAACAGTAGAAGAAGTAACTGTACAGGAATCAAAAATGATAGAGGCAGAGCTTTCAGCTGCTGTCTTGTTCTCTTCTTCTATATCAGCTAGAATAAGCTCATCCAAATCTAGTAGGGGAGAGTCATCCATAACAAAAGTTGGGGCTGGAATTTCTTCTGGAATGACCTCTGGACTAGAAGCTGAGATGAAAGCTGAAGTTGAGATAGCAAAATTTTCACAGAGTTGCTTAGCAACTTCTGGACTTATTGGGGAGGTGTAGGGTACAATAGCCAAACTTGGCTTAGTAAAATCAGCTGGAAGAAACTGCATAAACACTGTATCAAAACTTTTTAACAAAGCAGACAAATTAACTGTGGGATTTAACTGGAAATCACCAACATGTTTTATTTGTTCAACTGACTCATCTAGATCATTGTCAGTATCCATAAAATGAATTAATTCAATCATTTCAGAATCAAAATCTGTCAAAATTTCAGTATCTGTATCTGAATCTGCATCTGCTGGAGAGAGAACTGCTACTGTGACTGCTGCTGCTGCTGTATCTACATCTGCTGCAACTTCATCACTGATCATCTCCCCCTGCCTGGGTTCAGGAGAACCTGGAGCCAGGCCCCTAGATGAAGAGGGGACAGCAGATAGGGCAGAAATCTGGGCAGATAAAGAATTGATGGAGGTCACAAGAGGTGTAATGGCCTCTTGGATTATGTATTTTATGAGTGGAGTGAGCAAGGATATGATGTTAGATAGAGTGGGGGTTTCCAATGATGGAGAGATGGTGGTGGAAGGTAGAGAAGTAGATGATGGAGGAAGAACAGATGGAGGGGATAGAGGAGGAATAATAGCTGGTGTGGCAGTATCTGTGGGTATATTGTAGGAGGGAATGGATGACAAATGGGGGGGGGGAAGAGGAGACGGAGGAGGTGTATTGATAGATGTCTCATGAGGTGAAGCTGGAGGTGTAGGAATGTTGGTAAGGTCCAGTGGTGGAGATGGATGAGGAGTAGGGACATGAGTATGTTGTGGAGAAGGAATGGAAGAGGGAGGGAGTTGTTTGGCTAGAAGTGCAGGAAGAGAAGATGAAGATGGAAGGACCTCTTCTGCAGGGTGGGGAGCGGCCTTTACAGCCCTGGTGCTCTCAGAAGCCGGGGTGGAAGAGGAGGAAGCCTTGGAGGGCTTGGAGATTGTCCTCTCCTACCTGTCAAACAGAGCACAGGTGAGGCGCTTGCTGGCATTTATGAAGATGGTCGGGGAGACCATGCATTCACCAGCATTATCTTGGAGGAAGATTCCCAAAATTCTGCCAAAGCAGACTTCCTTCTTGCTATTCTTTTTCTTTATCAATTCAAAGAATATTATGCCCCAGTTGACACGTCTCTTGTTCACCACGGCGCACATAACCAGGAATTGGTAGCGGGTTATATAATCATGCGCTGAGTGCTTTCCTATCAGCACTTTTCCGACAATGTCTGCCAGAAACTGGTAGGCGGCGGACAATTGCTTCTTCAACAGCTTATTAGGGTTGCTTCTTGAAAAACCCATTAGCTTCAGCATGTCACCAAACTCTTCAGAATCCATTTCCATGTTGTCTTCTCCATTGACTAATCCAAAAATCTCAGACAGAGTTGCGGGAGATAGGGAAACAGCAGTACTCCCGATAGTTCCTGTCACGGTATCATCTTCAAAAGCAGTAGATGTATATACCCATTCTCTTATCTCAGTTGAGTGCAGTTTAATTCTGCGGGTCATGAAATCCTTTAGATTCAGTTCCTCTAGCAGTTCCAAGATGTAGAGTAAAATGGGATCAGAATGCTGAAAAGAATCAAAATCTATATCGAATCCAGTATCAAACTTCATCGCTGCTAATGCTCCTACGGGCATCGCCATTGATGACCTGTAAGAAAGACACAGAGAAAAACGGAGATCAAGAGCAAAAGAACTGAAAGCGCGGGACGGAGGTCGAAGAAAACCTAGATATAAGTTTTCCAGAATATGAATCGACAATCTCCGTTCCATGAAAAAGAGAAATTCTTCGAACTGAGCTCGACGAAATAAATTATAGACAGATAATTCGTCGATCTCATCCAGAAGAATCAAAAACAGTTCGTCGAACTCCGTTCGATGAAATATCTTCTGAAGCAAAGTTTGTCGATCTCCGGTCGACGAAAATTGTTTCCACACACAGAGAATTCGTCGATCTCCGGTCGACGAGAATCTCTCAAACTTTCCCTAATTCGTCGAACTCCATTCGACGAACTCTGTAAAATTCGTCGAATGCAGACAGAAGTTAGGTTAACTCTTCTCCATTAATCATTCCCAGTTGATTTATAAAGAACAGATGGGTTTCCTCATCCAATGGCTTGGTGAAAATGTCTGCTCTCTGTAAATCAGTAGGAATATGGATTAAGTTAATTTTCTTTTTGTCTACATTATCTCTAATGAAATGATGTCTTATTTTAATATGTTTAGTCCTAGAATGGTGAACTGGATTCTGTGCTATAGCAATATCACTAATATTATCACAAAATAATGTTGAATTTATTAAGTTAACACCATAGTCTAAGAGTTGGTTTTGTATCCATAACATCTGTGAACAGCAGCTGCCAGCAGCCATATATTCTGCTTCTGTAGTTGATGTAGACACAGATGTCTGCTTTTTACAAAACCAGGAGACAAGTCTCATACCCAGGAACTGACAAGTTCTAGAGGTACTCTTCCTGTCCACTCTACATCCAGCATAGTCAGCATCTGAGTATCCAGTTAACTCAAATTCTGACTCTGCAGGATACCAGAGTCCTAGATTAGGGCAACTCTTTATATATCTCAAAATTCTTTTTAGGAAAATAAGGTGAGATTCTTTAGGGTTCACTTGGAACCTAGCATAAAGGCATGTGGCAAACATTATATCAGGTCAGCAAGGAAGTAGGAAAGCTCACCCATGCTACTCATCTCAAATTTAGAATGCATGAGGTCAGCAAACCTCTTGCACAATTTGGTATCAGTAGACCCAAAAATAATGTCATCCACATATATTTGTATTAACAGTATTTGGTCCTTATGATGTCTAGTGAAAAGGGTTTTATCTATGGTTCCTCTTGTAAATTTATGCTCTAAAAGAAAGCTAGCTAAGGTCTCATACCAAGCTTTTGGAGCTTGCTTTAAACCATAGAGAGCTTTATGCAATTTGAAAACAAAAGAGGGATAAGTTAGAGAGATAAAACCTGGAGGTTGTTCTACATAAACCTCTTCTTAAAGTACTCCATTCAGAAATGCACTTTTGACATCCATTTGGTAGACCTTGAATCTCTTGTGAGCTGCATATGCAAGGAATATTCTTATGGACTCTAACCTTGCAACAGGGGCAAAGGTTTGGTCATAATCAATTCCTTCCTCTTGCCTGTAGCCTTGAGCAACAAGCCTAGCCTTGTTCCTCACAATGTTGCCTTGAGCATCCAACTTGTTCCTGTAGACCCATTTGGTTCCAATAACTTGGTAGTTATGGGGTCTTGGAACCAAATCCCAAACTCTACATCTCTCAAACTGATTTAGTTCCTCTTGCATTACAATGATCCAGTGGGGATCTTGCTCTGCTTCATGGATGGTGAGAGGTTCACTTTGAGAGAGAAAACATGCATGCATCAAGTCTTGGTTGAGTTGACGCCTTGTCTGTACACCTGCTAAAATGTCTCCAATCACTTGAGATCTGGGGTGATCTCTAAGTGTGACAAGATCAGTTGGTGGAGTTAGTTGAGCAACACCTTCTGTAATTAATTCCTCTTGAGGAATAGTACTAGCTTTTGAGGGAGGTTCAGCCACTTCCTCTTCAATTTCTTCTTCACTATCTTCTGCAACCTATGGAGTAGGATGGGTTGATACCTCTTGGGTAAGGTTTAGTCCATCCATACACTCACACAGTTGTGGAACCTGCAAAAGGCTATTGGTAGAAATCTCTTTCTCCTTATAAGACATGTTAGCTTCATCAAAAGATACATGAACAGATTCTTCAATTTTAAGGGTGGATTTATTAAAAACCCTATAGGCCTTGCTTACTTGGGAATATCCTAGAAAAATCCCTTCTTCAACCTTAGCCTCAAACTTTCTAATGTATCTCTTGTTATTTGTGTGAATGTAGCATATACAACCAAAAACTTTGAAATATGTGATTTTAGGTTTCTTCCCTTTAAGTAATTCATAGGGGTCTTATTTTTCAGTTTATGTATAAGACTTCTATTCAGGACATAATTAGCAGTATTTACAGCTTCTGCCCAAAAGGATAAAGACATGTAAGCATCTGCTAATAATGTACCTGCAGATTCAATGAGTGTCCTATTTTTCATTTTAGCAACCCCATTTTGTTGGGGAGTTCTAGGAGCTGAGAAGCACTGCCTGATACCTTCCTTCTCACAGAACTCATGCATAAGAAGAGACACAAACTCTGTGACATGATTACTTCTGATCAATGCAACATGAGTAGAGAACTCAATCTGTATGGTCCTGAGAAAATCTGTAAGAACCTTCAATGTATCTGACTTAGCTCTTAGAAAGGCTACCCAACTAAATCTAAAGAAGTCATCAACAATCACTAAAGTATAAGACTTACTGATGAATTGTAAATATACCTATTTTTATGTACGTTACTTAAGTCGTTTTCATTTATTTTTGTCATTTCTACTTATTTTTATTCAATAAAATGCTCCTATTTTTGTAAATATTTTACTAACTTGTTTTATTTTACTTTTTCAGGAAAAAATCAAAATCTGCAAAAAAATGCCATGTCACGCCCGTGACATATTGGTCACGCCCGTGACAAGGGCGTGACAGCTCAAAATCCCTTGAAGCAGCCAATTTTGAAGAGGAAAGCCTGACACGCCCGTGTTCAAAGATTCGACACGCCCGTGTCAATCCGACACGGGGCGTGACCAAGCCGTGTCCATCCCGCTCGACGATTTCAACTCGACGTTCGTCGACCCAAGAGGGACACGCCCGTGTCCGATGTGCCCCACGCCCGTGTTAGCCCGACACGCTCCGTGCCAGCCAGGTCGACGTTTTGCGCTCAACGTTCGTCGAAGACAACAGGGACACGCCCGTGTTCAATCATTCGACACGCCCGTGTTAGCCCGACAAACCACCGTCGGCAACTCACGAAGTCAACAACACCTTTAATCACCGAACGACACGCCCTCCGTCAAGCCCGTGATCGGGGGCGTGACCGCCGCGTTTTCGGCCGCAAAGTCTAATCGCCGTTAAATCCGTCGCTTCACCGAAATCCGCTGTAAAATAGTGCTGACACGCCCCCCGACACGCCCGTGTCGGAGGGCGTGTACTTGGAAATTTTTTTTCCTATAAAAAGGCAGCTGCTGTATGAGTTCAGGGTTCCAAAAATCCGAACCATTTTGATGTATAAGGGCTGTCGTTAGAGATGCTTTAGTGCTATGTAAGGATTCTCTCCCCCCCCCTTTTGAAGTTAGTTTGTTTAAGCTCCTATAATCAACTTCTTTTATTAATAAAATAGATATTTTTCTCATCCTTATATGCTATGAATTTTCTCTAAAGGCCTCCTTTTCATCAATCTTATATACTTTCATTTTCATTTTCATAATGTGTGTGTGCGTGTATGAGCTTAAACTTGTGAAATTTATGTTTTAAAACGAAAACCTTTTTATTTTACTTCCATTTTTATCAAATTTCTAGCTGTTACTATGACCATTTTTTTTATCATATTCTTTAAAGAATCGGTTAGACTTAGGGTTTAACTTTCATTTTCTGTTTTTACACCTTTTTAACCCGATTTACAAAGCTTTTAAAAACAGATAAAGCGTTATTATAGTTTTTCAAGAACTTAGAATTTTTGCAATTACAAAAAATATTTTCGCTTGAACAATTTTTATTTTCACTTTTTAAGCATTTCTATCAAAATCTAACGGTAAAAATGTAAACGTTTTAATTTTTCGGGCACTTACCTTTCTCACTTTAATTTGAAAACTTTTTGCTCAAACAATTTTTATTTTGCCTTTTTATGCATTTCTACTGCATTCCAGCGGTAGAAATGCAGTCATTTTAATTTTTCGATAACTTTGTTTTTCGCAATTATTTTAGCACGAGTGTGTGCGTGTATGAGATATTTTTCAGCTCCTAAGTTAAATTATGCAAGTGTGTGTGTTTGTTTATTTATGTCGAGTGCGTGAGTAGTTACTTTCAAGTAGAGTGCATGTGTTGTTTTTATTTTTCCGCCTACTCATTTGAGTTAATTTACTGGATTTTATTCAAGTAGAGTGCGTGTGTTGTTTTTATTTTTCCGCCTACTCATTTGAGTTAAATGGCATGATTTGATTCAAGCAAGTGTTTGTAGTTTTTATTTTTCCGCCTACTCACTTGAGTTAAATGGCCGGTCTGTATTTTCAGTCCTACTCATTTGAGTAGGACTTGTAATTTTCATTCTTTATTTTTCGGCCTACTCACTTGAGTTAAATGGCTGGATTTGATTTTCCGCCTACTCGCTAGGAGTTAAATGGTCGGACTTTATTTTGATGTAAATATTTAAGAAAGCCCTGTAATCGCATTTATTTTCTCCTACTCGTTTGAGTAGGACTCGCTTTCATTTCAGTCCTACTCATTTGAGTAGGACTTGCAATTTTTAGCTTTTATTTCCCGCCCCCACTTATTTGAGTGGGACCTGCAAATTTCAATTATGCACTTTTCAGCTTTTATTTCCCGCCCCCACTCGTTTGAGTGGGACCTGCAAATGTCAATTATGCAATTTTCTCTTATGTGTAACTTAGTTTTATTTCTTTCTTTTGTTATATGTTTGAATGAGTGCGGGTGTGTTTATTTGTAATAACTTTTCTAAAATTAGGTTATCTTGCTTTTCTTCTTATTTTCTTTATAACCTTTCAGCGAATAGTTTAGGATGCTCGCATAACCAAACATATAAGCTATCCCCATTCTGATGAGTGGCTAATTGCTTTTAGCGCTCGGTATCGAAGAGCTTTGGGATCTAAAATGTTTTAAATAACCAAATGTCTAACTTTTCTATTTAATTAAAAACTTAAGGTTTACCCCGGGTTAACGACGCGTAGAACCACATATCGATGTGTGGGCTCTATTTTCGTTATCCATACGCTAGCTAACCGAGAGGCCGTGCGTATGGACAGATCACCCCTGGGTAAATAGAGTTCCGCACTAACCATCAAAAGAGGAGGCGCGCTAACTCTACCGGATTGGGTTCCCCACCCAATAGTCGGGTTCTTAGCGTACTGCGGGCATTAAGGGGAATCCTTCGTCGGACGAGAGCCCGGTCGAATAGCCTTAATGTCTAGGTGAGCGATATTCTTAGAGATAGGTGAGCTCATTATTTTGAACCTCCACGGCCATGTTTCCGCTTTAATTAAATTGAAATTTTAGATATCTAGTTATTCAAATCTATTTTTAATCCTAACGCAATTCGATACCGAGAGTTATCTCTTCATCGACTATTTTCTTAAATCTATTTTCGTTCCTATTTTACGTAAAACCCTTAACTTCTATTTCAGTAAAATAATAGTGTTTTCGGAGGAGTAGGGGTAATCAACCCGTTCCCGGTAATAATACGACCTCGGTATTCTCCCGAATATCGAGTACTACTTGCGATAGGTGCACTTGCCTCATCTAGCAAGCCCGCGGCGATCGACTCACCAAACCAACCACATTAAGAGTCTGTTCGCGGGCCAATCAAGTTTTTGGCGCTGTTGCCGGGGACTCTCTTTGAGTTGTTCTTCCGAATCCGAACTCTATTACCTTTACTTTTATTTCTAGAAACAAAAAAAACACTTAAAAACGTTTCTTCAAAATCCAAAAAAGAAGTTAATTTTCTACTTTTTATTTTAGGGTGTATGACCCGTGGACAGCCTTCGGAGTCCGAAAATTTGGATTTCAATTCTGAGATCAAACAAACTCTTGCGCGTATTCGGTCTCAACGCCGAAATCCCTCTTTGGATCCCGAAGAATCCATCGGAGAACCCTCTGCCGTTGCTATGGCTGACCCCAATCCGAACGCGACCGTTGAGCGTATAATGTCGTATTACGCCCGGCCTAATTTGGACGATACTGGGTCCAGTATTGTTCGCCGACGGTGGCGAACAATAATTTTGAGATAAAATCGAGCGTTATCCAAATGATCCAAAATGCCATACAGTTCGACGGACAGCCGGATGAGGACCCGAACGTTCATTTGTCTAGTTTTTTTGGAGATTTGCGATACTTTTAAGATCAATGGCGTCACTGATGACGCCATTCATTTGCGCCTTTTTCGTTTCTCCCTCAGATCCAAATCTAAGGCGTAGTTGAATTCCCACCCACGAGGATGTATCACCACCTGGGCCGACCTTGCGGAACGGTTCTTAACGAAATATTTTCCGCCCGCCAGAACTGCAAAGTTGCGGGCGGACATTTCTTTGTTCATGCAAAACGATTCCGAGTCTCTTTTTGAGACTTGGGAGAGATTCAAGGAATTCCTCCGCAAGTGTCCGCATCACGCGCTGCCTATGTGGTTGCAGGTCCAAATCTTCTATAATGGTCTTAATTATCAAATGCGTCAATTGATTGACGCGGCTGCCGGGGGTACCTTGAATAATAAGAGCCCCGAGGCTGCCCAAGCTCTTATTGAAGAGATGGATATGAACGCCTACCAATGGAACGTCCCTCGGGGACGTCCCAAGCAGGCGGCCGGCCTCTTCGAAGTGGATGTCACTGCCCACTTAGCCCTTCAAGTTGAAAGGCTGACGAAGCAGGTGGCGGAGATGTCTGCTGCCTCCACCACTCCGCCTTGGGCGATTCCCCCTAATGCCGGCGTAGCAAATGAATTCGTAGACTACGTAGGAAATGCTGGGCGACCTTCCTTCAACCCCAATAACAACCCTTATAGCAATAACTATAATCCGGGTTGGAGGAACCACCCCAACTTCTCATGGAGCAATGCGAATAATGCGCAGCGCCCCCCCCCCCCAATTCTTTCGCGCCCGGATTTCTGCCGCCTCCCCCTCTTCCAAAGCCCTCCCCGATGGAGGATAATTTTTCTAAATATATCGCTTCCAACGAGTCAAATATCCGGAACATCACCGGATCGCTAAAAAACTTAGAACTCCAGGTTGGACAGCTTGCGTGAATGATGTCCGAGCGCGCGCTCGGGGCACTGCCTGGAAACACGGAGCCCAATCCGCAGGAAAATATCAACGCTATAACCCTCCGTAGCGGAAAGGAGGTGATCGATCCAAAACGGACCGATCCTCAGGTACATATTTCACCTCCGACCCCTCTTCCCCCTTCTTCGATTACGTCGCCTTTACAAATTTTAAATGAATAAATTATTAAAACGCCCTTGCTGTATCCGCATAAACTTAATCGTGAGCGTAAGGATGCGCAATACGAAAAATTTACTTTATTATTAAAACAAATTCATATTAATGTTCCCTTCTGCGAGGCACTCTCTCAGATGCCTGAATATGCGAAATACCTAAAACAACTTCTTTCCAATAAAAAAAAATTAGAAAATATTTCGCATATTTCTCTTAATGCTGACTGCTCAGCGGCTCTTACTAATAAATTGCCCCTAAAAAGAAATGACCCGGGACAGTTCTCCATCCCGTGCCTTTTTGGCAATATATTAGTAAAATACGCTCCTGCAGATTTAGGCGCGAGCATTAATTTGATGCCATTCTCGCTCTTTCAAAAATTAGGATTGGGCACTCCGGCCCCAACTAAAATGCGAATCCAACTAGCGGATCGCTCGGTTAAGTTTCCCGTCGGGGTAGTGGAGGACGTACTTGTCTGAGTTGATAAGTTTATCTTTCTGGTAGACTTCATCATCTTGGACATCGAGGAGGACACCGATGTACCAATTATACTCGGTCGTCGTTTTCTCGCAACCTCCCGCGCATTAATTGATGTCAGTAACGGTCGTCTCCTCCTTCAGGTAGGAGATGACGAAGTTACTTTCTCTATTAATCCCTCCATAGGAGACTCGTCATCGAGCGATGACTTTTGTTATAATTTAGACACATATCTCGGAGATTGTTCTTCGCCTATTTTTGAGTCTACTTTTTTAAACGACGATCTTTATGCGCTCAAAAATTTTAACTGCGATGAGGAAACCTCTATAGACTTGCCTTTCGAACCAATTGGTAAGAAAGACATA
This sequence comes from Platanthera guangdongensis, assembly GCA_039583875.1. Classification (NCBI taxonomy): domain Eukaryota; kingdom Viridiplantae; phylum Streptophyta; class Magnoliopsida; order Asparagales; family Orchidaceae; genus Platanthera; species Platanthera guangdongensis. The sequence continues at coordinate 110,713 of JBBWWR010000175.1, read as the reverse complement.
GGAATTAAAACCTCGTTAGAAGAACCGCCCTGCCTTGAACTCAAACCCCTACCCGATTCACTCAGATACGCCTTTTTGGGAAAAGATGATACACTCCCTGTTATCATTTCTTCGCATTTGAGCGAATCGGAGACTTCCGATTTATTGGGAATTTTGCTTAAACATCGCCATGAAATTGCGTGGCAAATTTCTGATCTCAAAGGGATTAACCCGTCTTTCTGCACCCATAAGATTTTCCTTCTCGATAATTGCCGCAAAACCATTCAGCCACAGCGACGTCTTAACCCAAACATGAAAGACATCGTTAAGGCCGAAATTTTTAAATTATTAGATGCGGGGATTATTTATCCCATATCGGATAGTACGTGGGTTAGTCCATTCACGTGGTGCCCAAAAAGGGCGGTTTTACTGTAGTGGAGAATGAGCACAATGAACTCGTCCCAACTCGTACTGTTACGGGTTGGCGGGTGTGCATCGATTATAGAAAACTAAATGACGCCACCCGTAAGGATCATTTCCCACTACCATTTTTAGACCAAATTTTAGAGCATTTGTCCGGTCATCCGTATTTTTGTTTTCTCGATGGATTATCGGGGTTTTTCCAAATCCCCATTTCCCCCGATGACCAAGAGAAAACAACTTTTACCTGCCCATTTGGTACCTTCGCATATCGAAGAATGCCATTTGGCCTATGCAACGCGCCCGCTACATTCCAACAATGTATGTTGGCGATCTTTGGCGAGCTGGTAGGAGACATTATGGAAGTCTTTATGGATGATTTCTCTGTTTTCGGAAGCTCTTTCCCGTCTTGTCTTCGTAATTTAGATCGTGTCCTTCAGCGATGCGAGGACACACATCTTGTTTTAAATTGGGAAAAATGTAACTTTATGGTTCGAGAAGGTTTGGTTCTCGGCCATATGATTTCTTCTAAGGGGATGGAGGTCGATAAGGCCAAAGTTGAAATTATCGAAAAACTTCTCCCGCCTTCCAACGTTAAATCTATTAGGAGTTTCTTAGGGCACGCAGGCTTTTATAGGCGTTTTATTCAAGATTTTTCAAAAATAACAAAGCCGCTTACTCGCCTCTTGGAAAAGGAATCAAATTTTATCTTTGATAGCGAATGCGAGTCTGCCTTTAATTTCATAAAACAAAAACTTATCAATTCACCTATTTTAGTGGCGCCCGATTGGACCCTTCCATTCAAAATTATGTGCGACGCTAGTGATATTGTCGTAGGAGCCGTTCTTGGCCAACGTATAAACAAATATTTCCATCCTATTTACTACGCTAGCAAGACACTCACTTCCGCACAAGGACATTACACGACAACAGAAAAGGAACTTTTAGCCATCGTATTTGCTTTCGATAAGTTTCGCTCGTATATTACGGTATCCAAAGTTATCGTATTTACCGACCATTCCGCCTTAAAATATTTGTTAGCGAAAACAGACGCCAAACCCCGCCTTCTTCGATGGATCCTCCTCTTGCAGGAGTTCGATTTAGAGATCCGGGATAAGAGGGGCGCGAAAAAATTAGCCGTCGATCACCTCTCCCGCTTAGAAAATCCCGCTGCGGAAGCGCTCATCGAATCTGACATAAATGACAGATTCCCCGAGGAATGCCTCCTAGCCATAACTACTAGTTCATCTTCCCCACCGTGGTTCGCAGATTTTGCGAACTATTTAATTTCGAGTGTACTTCCAAAAGACTTTTCAAGCGAGCAAAAGAAGAAATTCTTTTCTGACTTGAAATATTTCTTTTGGGAGGACCCTTTTCTCTTTCGTATCTACGCGGACCAAGCGGTCCGAAGATGTGTCGCGGGTGTGGAGTGCACGAAAATCCTTAGGCACTACCACGAGGGTCCGGCTGGTGGGCATTATCAAGCTAACCGGACCGCGCAGAAGGCGCTAGAGGCGGGCTTCTTTTGGCCCACTCTATTCAAAGACGCTCACAATTTTGTGCGCGCATGCGATAGCTGTCAGCGGTCGGGTAACATCTCTCGTCGCGACGAGATGCCCCAAAACATGTTTTTAGAATGCGAAGTCTTCGATTTATGGGGCATCGATTTCGTCGGCCCCCTACCTCCGTCTTTCAAAAATATGTATATTTTAGTAGCGGTCGACTACATATCGAGGTGGGCGAAAGCTCAGGCTCTCCCCACCAACGATGCGCGAGTCGTCGTTACATTTCTTAAACAACTATTTTCTCACTTCGACACTCCGCGCGCTATTGTAAGCGATAGGGGGACACATTTCTGCAACACCCAGATGGCTAAGACGTTAGCTAGATACGACATCACGCACAAACTTGCCACCCCCTACCACCCGCAAACTAGTGGCCAAGTAGAGGTAGTCAATCGAGAGATAAAGCGCATCTTAGAGAAAACTGTTTCACTTAATAGGAAAGATTGGTCCATCAAACTCGACGATGCGTTGTGCGCTTATCGTACCGCATACAAAGCCGCAATTGGTTGTACGCCGTATCGATTAGTCTACGACAAAGCGTGTCATCTCCCCGAAGAATTAGAACATCACGCACTTTGGGCTTTAAAACTTTTAAATCTCGACGCTAACTTAGCCGCCCAAAATAGAAAACTGCAACTAAACAAGCTCGATGAATGGCGTGCAAATGCTTACGAGAGCAATAAGTTCTATAAGGAGCGTTCTAAATTTTATCACGACCGAAAACTCAAGCCCCAAAAAACTTTTTCTCCGGGCGATCTTGTCCTTCTTTATAACTCACGACTTAGACTTTTCCCCGGGAAACTTAGATCACGTTGGTCCGGGCCCTTCAAAGTTGAAGAGGTTTGGCCTTATGGCACCGTACTCGTCTCCCACCCAGATAATGGCTCGTTTAAAGTGAACGGTCATCGCTTAAAATTATACATAACAGGCGATCCTGTGGGCGGTAATTTCGAATCCATAACCCTCCCAGATATATAAACCGCCAACATAGTCAAGCTACGTGACTATAAACAAAGCGCTCCTGGGAGGCACCCCATGTTTATCTTTTTCGCTATCTCTTTACTTTTTTCTTTGCTATCTTTCTTCATAATGCAGGGTTCTTAAACTGCGCCTTCCCCACCTCCTATCAGGGAAGCTTCTACCCCCCTCTCTTTCTTTTCTTTCTATATACTCTCTTCCCTGTTTTGTTCCGCATACTTACGTTACAACATTGGGGACAATGTTGCACTTAAGTATGGGGGTGTCTTCTTGCTTTCTTTTTCGCACTTCTATTTTCTGCACTTCCAAAAAAAATATATGAAAAAAAATTTATTATATAAAAAATCCCAAAAACTTAAGGTCTAATTTTTTTTTTGTCTTTAAATTGTTTTTTTTTGTCTTTTTAAACCAAAAATCCCAAAAAATTGTAAAACAAAAAATTCCCAAAAAAATTGTAAAACAAAAAATTCCCTAAAAAATTGTAAAACAAAAAAATTCAAACAAAAATTATAAAACACAAACTCCAAAAACAAAAAAAATTTAGAAAACCAAAATTTCAAAAAAAATTTTGTTTCATTTTGTACAAATCTTTGAAAATATTTTTGTAACTAATCTTCTCTCTCCCCCTTCCTTTTCTCCCTCATTCTTGTGAATACTGTTTCTTTTTATCGCACATTCCGCAAAACCTTAAAAATCTAAAAAAAGATAATAAGTTCAAAAAAATTCAAAAAAAAAGGAAAACTAAACAAAAATTCAAAAAAATTTGAGAAAAACAAAACCAAAATACAAAAAAAAGAGATAATAAATAAAAAACACAAAAAAATGATGAAAAAACTCTAAAAAACCAAAAAAATTAAAAAATAAAAATATTTTGAAACAAATAAATCAAATATAACATCCTTAATTTTCTTGCTATCCAAAAAATTTGCTTTGAGCTTATTTATATGTGAATTTTATTAATTATTTGTTTGTTATTCGTTTGTTAATTATTGATTGAAAATTTTAAATATTCGGGGTTAAGTTTTAAAGAATTCATTATGCTTTGTTAAAAATAGCGAACTCGTTTTAGGTACTACTTCTAATTTTTCATTGATAGGAGCACGTGTATTATGTTTGAAAATAACGATTATAGGATTCAATTATGTTTACTTTTAGATTTCTGAAAAATTGGAACTTACAATTTATTAAGGTTGCTCTCAAAATTGTTTTTTAATAAAAAATTCTAGTTTTTTTTTCTCACCTTCCTTATCATGACCAACTTGGCATGATAAAATTGTTATCCTTAAAAGATCCTATGTCAATGAGAATAAGATTTCGTTCCTTAAACATAGGCACCCAATAGATTAAAAAGATTATATGCTATGGAGTAAGAGGATAAAATTCATTACTCCTACACATATACATTGGGTTAAAATTTATTATGAAGTTGAAAAAAATCGATATTAGGAAAATAAGATTTCGTTTTCCTAAAAATCCAAAAAAAACATGGAGGTTCGAGAAAAAATTACCTCGCCTCAAAAATCAAAACCCTCTTCATAAACTAACATCAATCCCCTTGCCAATTTCACGATTCTAGATTTAATTCAAAAATCTTTTTGAGAGCATAATTTGTAAATTGCATTATTTCCAGTAAAACTCCTATAGGCTAAAGGTTCATATAATTCCAAACTATTTTTGTTAATCTAACCATTACAATTACTGCTTTCTATTTGATTATATCAAGAAGACTTTTGGCCAAAACTTTTGCGCTATTTAAATCATCTTCATAAATTTAGGACTTAACTCTTACACCTCATTTATTTATTTAGATCTCTCTTATAATTGATTAAGCGGTAGCTAAACTTAGAGTTTTTTCTATTCCTTATAAGTTCATCTCAAACTTTTGCTCTGGAATAGCAAAAGCTTAAGTATAGGGGTATTTGATGAATTGTAAATATACCTATTTTTATGTACATTACTTAAGTCGTTTTCATTTATTTTTGTCATTTAATTTATTTTTATTCAATAAAATGCTCCTATTTTTGTAAATATTATACTAACTTGTTTTATTTTATTTTTCAGGAAAAAATCAAAATCTGCAAAAAAAATGCCATGTCACGCCCGTGACATATTGGTCATGCCCGTGACCAGGGCATGACAGCTCAAAATCCCGTGAAGCAGCCAATTTTGAAGAGGAAAGCCTGATATGCCCGTGTTCAAAGATTCGACACGCCCGTGTCAATCCGACATGGGGCGTGACCAAGCCGTGTCCATCCCGCTGGACGATTTCAACTCGACGTTCATCGACCCAAGAGGGACACGCCCGTGTCCGATGTGCACCATGCCCGTGTAAGCCCGACACGGCCCGTGCCAGCCGGGTCGACGTTTTGCGCTCAACGTTCGTCGAAGACAACAGGGACACGCCCGTGTTCAATCATTCGACACGCCTGTGTCAGCCCGACAAACCGTCGCCGACAACTCACGAAGTCAACAACGCCTTTAATCGCCGAACGACACGCCCACCGTCACGCCCGTGACTGGGGGCGTGACTGCCACGTTTTCGGCCGCAAAGTCTAATCGCCGTCAAATCCGTCGCTTCACCGAAATCCGCTGTAAAATAGTGCTGACACGCCCCCCGACACGCCCGTGTCGTAGGACGTGTACTTTGAAATTTTTTTCCTATAAAAAGGCAGCTGTTGTATGAGTTCAGGGTTCCAAAATCCGAACCATTTTGATGTATAAGGGCTGCCGTTAGAGCTGCTTTAGTGCTATGTAAGGAATCTCTCCCCCCCCCCCCCGTTTGAAGTTAGTTTGTTTAAGCTCCTGTAATCAACTTCTTTTATTAATAAAATAGATATTTTTCTCATCCTTATATGCTCTGAATTTTCTCTAAAGGCCTCCTTTTCATCCATCTTATATACTTTCATTTTCATTTTCATAATGTGTGTGTGCGTGTATGAGCTTAAACTTGAGAAATTTATGTTTTAAAACGAAAACCTTTTTATTTTAGTTCCATTTTTATCAAATTTCTAGCTGTTACTATGACCATTTTTTTATCATATTCTTTAAAGAATCGGTTAGACTTAGGGTTTAACTTTCATTTTCTGTTTTTACACCTTTTTAACCCGATTTACAAAGCTTTTAAAAACATATAAAGTGTTATTATAATTTTTCAAGAACTTAGAATTTTTGCAATTACAAAAAATATTTTCGCTCGAACAATTTCTATTTTCACTTTTTAAGCATTTCTATCAAAATCTAACGGTAAAAATGTAAACGTTTTAATTTTTCGGGCACTTGCCTTTCTCACTTTAATTTGAAAACTTTTTGCTCAAACAATTTTTATTTTGCCTTTTTATGCATTTCTACTGCATTCCAGCGGTAGAAATGCAGTCATTTTAATTTTTCGATAACTTTTTTTTCGCAATTATTTTAGCACGAGTGTGTGCGTGTATAATATATTTTTCAGCTCCTAAGTTAGATTATGCAAGTGTGTGTGTGTTTATTTATGTCGAGTGCGTGAGTAGTTACTTTCAAGTATAGTGCGTGTGTTGTTTTTATTTTTCCGCCTACTCATTTGAGTTAATTGGCTGGATTTTATTCAAGTAGAGTGCGTGTGTTGTTTTTATTTTTCCACCTACTCATTTGAGTTAAATGGCTGGATTTGATTCAAGCAAGTGTTTGTAGTTTTTATTTTTCCGCCTACTCACTTGAGTTAAATGGCCGGTCTGTATTTTCAGTCCTACTCGTTTGAGTAGGACTTGTAATTTTCATTCTTTATTTTTCCGCCTACTCACTTGAGTTAAATGACTGGATTTGATTTTCCGCCTACTCGCTAGGAGTTAAATGGTCGGAGTTTATTTTGATGTAAATATTTAAGAAAGCCCTGTAATCGCATTTATTTTCTCCTACTCATTTGAGTAGGACTCGCTTTCATTTCAGTCCTACTCATTTGAGTAGGACTTGCAATTTTCAGCTTTTATTTCCCGCCCTACTCGTTTGATTGCGACCTGCAAATTTCAATTATGCACTTTTCAGCCTTTATTTCCCGCCCCCACTCGTTTGAGTGGGACCTGCAAATGTCAATTATGCAATTTTCTCTTATGTGTAACTTAGTTTTATTTCTTTCTTTTGTTATATGTTTGAATGAGTGCGGGTGTGTTTATTTGTAATAACTTTTCTAAAATTAGGTTATCTTGCTTTTCTTCTTATTTTCTTTATAACCTTTTAGCGAATAGTTTAGGACGCTCTCATAACCAAACATATAAGCTATCCCCATTCCGATGAGTGGTTAATTGCTTTTAGCCCTCGGTATCGAAGAGCTTTGAGATCTAAAATGTTTTAAATAACCAAATGTCTAACTTTTCTATTTAATTAAAAACTTAAGGTTTACCCCGGGTTAACGACGCGTAGAACCACATATCGATGTGTGGGCTCTATTTCCGTTATCCATACGCTAGCTAGCCGAGAGGCCGTGCGTATGGACAGATCACCCCTGGGTAAATAGAGTTCCGCACTAACCCTCGAAAGAGGAGGCGCGCTAACTCTACCGAATTGGGTTCCCCACCCAATAGCGGGGTTCTTAGCGTACTGCGGGAATTAAGGGGAATCCTTCATCGTACGAGAGCTCGGTCGAATAGCCTTAATGTCTAGGTGAGCGATATTCCTAGAGATAGGTGAGCTCATTATTTTGAACCTCCACGGCCAAGTTTCCGCTTTAATTAAATTGAAACTTTAGATATCTAGTTATTCAAATTTATTTTTAATCCTAACGTAATTCGATACCGGGAGTTATCTCTTCATCGACTATTTTCTTAAATCTATTTTCGTTCCTATTTTACGTAAAACCCTCAACTTCTATTTCGGTAAAATAATAGTGTTTTCGGAGGAGTAGGGGTAATCAACCCGTTCCCGGGAATAATACGATCTCGGTATTCTCCCGAATATCGAGTACTACTTGCGATAGGTGCACTTGCCTCATCTAGCAAGCCCACGACGATCGACTCACTGAACCTACCACAATAAGAGTCTGTTCGCGGGCCAATCACTTCCCTCCTAGGCTTTGTACTGCAATGGGTCCAAATAGATCCACATGAAGCAAATACAATATCCTAGGTGAATCACTTTTATTAATGGATTTAAAGCTACTTTTGGTTTGCTTGCCTAATTGACAAGCCCTGTATAGGCTTTCCTTCTTGTATGGGCCAGAAGGTAAACCTCTGACAAGGTTGTATTTAGATAACCTAGATATATTCTTAAGGCTTACATGTCCTAATCTTTTATGCCATAACTCATTTTGATTACTAGTAAGATTCAGTAAGCAGATATCAGTTGTGGCAGAAATGAAATCTACTAGATATATGTTGTCTTGTCTAAGTCCAATTAAAACAGTTTTGTTATTATTATCAATAATAGAACAAGAAGTGGAGTTGAAATGTACCTGATAACCTTCATCACATAATTGACTTATGGATATAAGTTTATGTTTAAGTCCTCTTACATAAGTTACTTTCTTGAAAGTCACTGATCCAATCTTCATTGTCCCATATCCTTCTGATTGACCACTGTTGGAATCTCCAAAAATCACCTTTGGTCCTAGCTTAGTCTTGTAATTGGATAGATTGCCCTTGCTGCCTGTTATGTGTTTGGAGCAGCCACTGTCCAAGTACCAGGTCTGACTTACCCTTGGACAACTCTTCACCTGTACCTGCAATGAAAAACAAAACTCAATTGTTCTTGACCCAGGTTACCTTGGGTCCTTTATTTGGTTGAAAAGTAAAGATGGAGATAACTGATAAAGCAGGTTGAGATTTCTAACCTAAGGGTTGATATCTCCTATGTGGAATTACCCAATCAGCTACTGGATTAAATGTCTTATTAGTTGGTTTAAAATTTCTGTAAGAGAAATGATTTAGGTTTGGTCTTTCTGGGTTCGACGAATTGTTGTAAGTTCGTCGACCAGAGTTCGACGAATAGGGTTGAGATTGTCGATCTCTGCTCAGAGAATGACAGTAGTCATTTTTTGCGCCCCAAGTTCGTCGACCTCTGCTCGATGAACCATACACGGTTCGTCGATCGCAGTTAGACGAATTGTTATATCTGAAGTTTGCGTTCAGCGTTCATCGATCTGGGTTCGACGAACTGGCTACATTTCGTCAATCTGAGTTCGACGAATGTTGCTGAACTTTGTTTTTATTTGTTGTTTTCAGATTTTTGTTTCTCTTGTCTATGAGTCTTAGATTGCTTTCTGACATTGGTTTATCTATTAACTTTTCTTTTCCCTTTGCAGAAAATAACTTGATGAGGGTTGAAAGAATATTTTTCTTAATTATGGGGGGTAAACTTGATGAAGCACCCAAGCCTAGCTTGCCATTTAATCTAGTATTCAATGTGCTTGTAATGTCCATCAACTTGACACTTCTCCCATTGAGAGATTGCTCAAGTTGTTTGGCCTCACATAATTCAGATTTTAATTTAATTATTTGCTCATTAGCTAGGGTTAGTTGATCTGTTAACTTAATGTTTTCTGAATTTACAGATTCAAGACCTCCTAGTCTTTCTCTAAGATTTTTTATTTCCTTTTCTGAATTGATTAAGTCTAAGCACATAGATTTGAATTAAGCTTTAAATAAATCAGAACTAAAGTTAAAGCTAGAAATAACCTGATCTGCCTCTGAGTCTGAGGCTGCTTCTTCTTCTGATTCTTCTGCTGATCCAGAATTGCTCCAGGAGGCATCAATTGCCATTAGGCACACCTCCTTGGATCTAGCTTCTTCCTCTTCTTCACTTGAACTGGAGGAAGATGTTTCTTCTTCTGTATCACTCCAAGTCTCAGCAACAAATCCCTTGTCCTTCTTTTTATATTTACTGGAGGAGGGTCTGCAGCTATGCTTTCTCCTTGAATCCTTTTCTCTGCTCTTATCTTTCTTCTGATTTTCTGGACATTCTGAGTTGTAATGTCCAGGCTTTCTACAACCAAAGCACACAACCTCCTTGGTTGGTGTCTTGTCATACTTGGGCTTATCATCATGTCTGGATGATTTCCTTCTGAAATCCTTCCTTGCCATCTTGTAGAACCTTTTGGCAAAGAGGCTCATGAGTTCTTCATTTGAAGTTGATGTCTCACTTTCTTCAGATGCTTTGAAGGCTATGCTGTGCTCCTTTTTAACTGGAGTTGTTGCCTTTTGTTTTGCTGCTTCTCTTGATTTTATCAGCTGCTCATAGGACTTCAATTTGCCTAGTAGAGACTCAGTTGAGATCTCATTGAGGCTTCTGGCTTCTTTGATTTGCCAGATTCTGGAATCCCAAGAGCTAGGGAAACATATCAATATCTTGTCATTTACCTCTGTCAAGGTGATGTCCTTATCCAGGGTTTTGAGCTCATTGATGATTGAACTCAATCTGTTGTACATCTCAGCCACTGATTCTGTCTCATCCTTTTTGAAGTTTTCATACAGTGAAATGAGACTGGATCTCCTGTCCTTTCTTTCATCTGCAGAGCCAGCTACCATTTGGTTAAGGGAGTCCCAAATGGCCTTGGCTGAGGTGCACTCAGCCACCTTCTGGAATATGTCATCTGACATAGTCTGGGCTAAGATATTCATTGCCTTAGCATCAACCATCTTGGCTTTCTTGTAGGCTTCTTTGTTCTCTGGAGGAGGCACTGCAGTCATGTTGGTAGAAGTGCTGGTAGAAGCTGTAGGTGCTGGAGGTTCACCTGTCAAGATAACAGAAAAGATATCCTCATCAATAGAATTCATGTATAACCTGATTCTTGCCTTCTAGATGGCAAACTTGTTGAGGTTGCACACTAGAGGTCTGATGCTTGCATAGTCTTTGTTTTGGGCCATGGCTGTGAAGGAATAAATCCAATAATGAAAACAAAACAAACAGATCTAACTAGAGGGATCTTTGTGGTTCAGATGTTAGCCTGTACAACCACTAAGGTGTGGTATTTTAACCAACCTCGCTCTGATACCAATTGAAAGTGCAGGTTAGATCTGAAATACTCTAGAGGGGGGGTGAATAGAGTATAGTGCTCACTAAAAACTTTTTACAACTTTTGTTGTATTCCTAAGTGAACAAGTCAGTAAGTAAATAAAGCTAAGCATAGCAAACTAAGCAATCACAAAGCACAGCCAAAACACAAAGAAAAGGGCAACCAGATGACACAAGAAATTTTATAATGGTTCCCCAACCTGGGTACATCCACTCTTCTACCACTCTGGTAGGAATCCACTCAGGTTTTTGATCAGGTGACTGACACCAATAAGCTTTTGTTCAGGTGCTCAAAAACCAAAACCTCAAGTCTTTTGGAAGGAGACTTGCAACCAGAATAATTTTGAAGGAAATTAAAACACTATACAGGAATTGGAAGTAAAGGAGATGGTGTCTTCTCTGTCAACAGTCAGAGAGAAGACTTGTGGATTGATAGTAGCAGATTTTGCTCCCCCTGAGATCTTGAATTATTCAGGAATGCTAGAGCACTGCTTCAGGGTGATATGTCTTCAAAGACCTAGAATGCCTGGACCAGAAATTGTTTCAGGAACTCCTTTGACAGATTGTTATTTGTTGTCCTTTGAAGTAGTCCTGTAGAATTGAAGGAAAGAAGAAGACTCTTGATTGAATTTGATTGTTCTTCTTGTTCTTCTTGAAGATGTTCTCTGGTCAGGCTGATTGCAGTAGAACTTTTTGATTTCTGTGAGTTTGTTCTTCTATGCAATCTGAGTGTCAATCTGATTGTCTGAATTGCTTGCAGTGTATGTGTCTGTATGACTCACTGTGTTGTCTCTTGCTGATTGATTCTTTTCTTTCTGTATATCTTTTCTGAATGAGGAACATTCAAAATTTGAATGTTGAGCAGTAATTGCAGTCGACCTTGGAAGGAAGTGACAATTAATGATTTCCCCAACTGTCCCATGGAAAAACGGTATGTAATCATCCATAGTCAATGCGCGTTCTAACGGTAACATTCCGAGAAGATCTGGCATTAATAACTCCGGAATCATCGCCAAGAAACGGGACGGGAAACCTGAAGATGACCTAGTCTGGATTCGTCGAACGAAGAACGCAATTCGTCGAGCTGAGTTTGAGTTCGTCGAGCTGAGCCTGAGTTCGTTGAGCTGAGCTGGAGAGAGTTCGTCGAGCTGAGCTGGAGAGAGTTCGTCGACCAGACAATCTTCATTAGTCGAATAGACAATCTTCATTGTAAGACAGTATTCATCGAGCTGAGATCCAAATTCGTCGAGCGAAGACGATTGTGGACTTAGCCAAATATTCTGCATCTGATGATATCTAGTGTCATCATAAGATGGTGTCAACTGATTGATCTTGGTGTCGACTCAATTCTTCTGGTGTCGACATGAATTGGTGTTTACTGAAATCCTGGTGTCGACACAAATCCTCTGATGTCGACATAAGTCGTCTGGTGTCGACACATGCCCTAAGTGTCGACACAAATACTCTGAGTTCAGAATTCATCGAGTAGAGTACTACATTCGTCGACCTGAGAAGCTGACTTCGTCGACCTGAGAAGCTGAGAACTTGAGGTCCAAGTTCGTCGAGCTCAGAATCTAATTCGTCGACCAAAGCTTGAAGCTGGACTTAGAAATATTCTGAGATTATCCTGACTTTGGCTTGATGTAGAAACTGAGAGTTTGTCGAACAGAGAACCAAGATCGTCGAGCTCAGCACAAAGAATTGTCTCACGATCGTCGAGCGCAGAACACCTTTCGTCGAGCTGAGTTCGACGAACGTCGAACTTATTTAACTTAGTCTTGAAATCCTCTAAGTCTGTAGTCTCTGAAGGTCTTGATGATAGCTGGTCAATCTGAAGTTGAACCTAAGGACTTGGCCTAGACTCTAGGATACAAACTTGACCATGGCTATACATGATGGGTCACATCCTAAGTCAGTGAACCTAGCCCAAATCAACTAGGGATCAAACAGACTAACTCTTATCTCAGTTGTTTTTGCTGAAACCAACATTTTTCTAACCCTGACATTAAGAGTGTTGAGTGTGTCTTTATCACTCAACGCTTTTTGCCTTAAAAAATACTTTCTGCAATTTAGTTCAATTAACTGAATTGAGTTCGATGAATGGCGAGCTCAGCTCGACGAACTCTGAACACAATTCAACGAATTCTCTGAACTGAGTTCGACGAACTCAGAGTCTCAAACTCTGAACTTGGCTCGACGAATGTTGAGCTCAGCTCGACAAATTCTGAACTCAGTTCGACGAATTCCTGAACTGAGTTCGATGAACTCAGAGTCTCAAACTCTGAACTTAGCTCGATGAATGGTGAGCTCAGCTCGACGAACTCTGAACTCAGTTCGACGAATTTCTGAACTGAGTTCGACGAACTCAGAGTCTCAAACTCTGAACTTAGCTCGACGAATGGTGAGCTCAGCTCGACGAACTCTGAACTCAGTTCGACGAATTCCTGAACTAAGTTCTACTCATAGCCTTTTGTTATATGGCATTGAGTATGTCTTCATTACTCAATGCCTGTGGACATAGACAGATTTCTGTCAACCCACAACATAGGTAAGAGTTTACCTGACTTGACCACTTAGGCTACTTCCTGCCTTTTCAGTATCTTCACTTTGTGACCACCTGTCACATCATTTAGACAACCTGTCTAGACTTGTTCCATGGAACATCCTGCACATGATGAGCTTAAACAACATCAAATACAACTATGCTCTTAGTGTTGATGGAGATGTCTCTTCAAATCCAATCTAGGGAACATTATGGGCAATGGACCCAAACATCTCCCCCTATTTGAAGAAGTCAGAACACCCAGCAAGCACTAAGAGGCATTAACATAATATGCTTCTAAATTCATGTAGTTGTAGTTTATAATCTGCTATAACTGTAAGCTTATGCTATATTAATACAGTGTGCTCAAATTAATTGTATTGACTTAATAAGTTAAGTCAATGCACCCTCATACTACTTGAGCAATTGCTCAAGTAATATGAACTCTCCTTTATACCACTTAATACTTAAGTGGAGCACCACTAGAAGCATTGCCCCTTATGTATTGCCACACATATCTCCCCTTTCTGTCTTCTTCAATAGGTATATCTATTGATTGAGTAGAAAATATCATGGGAGAGATTATCTCATGATCCTATACAAAGTTCTATTTTGATACTACTAAGGAAATCATCCAAGTGATCAGTCTGCAATATTAGGAGTCATACCTTCTGTGTTGATACTGTAACACCACAAAATTTGAAAGAGGGATGAGCAGCATCGAGAGCTAAGTATTGGTCTTGGTAATGGAACACGGCCTAGGACACGGGCGTGTCCATGGCCGTGTCATGATCGGGTTCATCGAGAGCCTGAGAAGTCGATGATTTTCGCTCGATGAAGTGTCGAGACAGGGAACACGACCTAGGACACGGGCATGTCCATGGTCGTGTCGTGCCCGGGTTTGATGGAGAACTCGGGTGGTCGACGAACTGTGCTCGACGAAATGTTGAGACAGTGAACACGGCTTGGGACACAGGCGTGTCCAAGGCCGTGTCGTGCGCGTGTTCGACGATTTTTTTGCGAGGTCGACGAAGAGGCAGTCGACGATCGTCGAGACTTCGAACACAGCCTGAGACACTGGCGTGTCCCAGGCCGTGTCCTTCTCGGGTTGTGAGCTGGGCTGTGTTAGGGGATTGAACATGGCCTGGAGCCCAGCCGTGTTCGACCTGACACGGGTGTGTCAATTTCGACACGGGTGTGTCGATTACCCGTGTCCTTCTCAGGTGGATTTTGATCTTGTGTCGAGGGAGGAAAATGCCCAACAACACGGGCGTGTACTGCATGACACGAGCGTATCAGCTTTGACACGGGCGTGTTTAGAGCCTGTGTCCTTTTCTGGGTGCGACGATTTCGGCGTCGATTGAGGCACACCGCCTTGGACACGTGCGTGTCATAAGCCGTATTCAGCCCAGGTGTTTTGATTTCAGTTCGAATCGTGGCCGTTCATTTCCGTCTTTTTGGATCTGATGGTCCAGGGTTGTCCTTGCTGAGTTAAGTCCGGGAATAGAGTTTGGGAACCCTCATTCTTCATCAAGTACTCTCTTTCTAAGATCTAGAGAGAAGGGAGGGCAAGGAAGGAGGTGAAGGAGAGATCCGGCTGCCGGAGAAGCTTCGGTGCTCCAAATCGTGAGCCAAGTCCAGATCCGTGGAGGCAAGACCGTTGCAAAGGTTTTCGTCCGGCTAAGTTTCCATGGCTAGGAAGGGGGTCGGAAGGTAACAACACTTCTCCTCTTGGTTTTAGGATGCGTGTTTAACATCTTTTACTTTCTAGTTTTTGGGAACCAAACTCTCAAATGAGAGGGGTTTGGGTCGCCATGGTTCAAGAGGAACCTCCGGGTCGATGGAGTTCGTCCCCGGCATGTTTTTTGCATTAGAGATCCTCTCCATTAGTGGATTAGACATGGTGGGTGAAGCCGTGGTCACGACCGTTAGTCCGAATCGGTGATGTTGCATACGAGCTTTAGGGATTTTTTAGAAATCCGATGTGCCATGATGTCGTTTGTGATGTTTGTGTTTTTCCCCTTTTCTCGAGTGAGTACGTGTAGCCGGAACCGGACAAGGTTAGCTCCGCAATGGTGGTAGATGGATTCCTTGGTGGACAAGGTTAGCTCCGCATTGGCGGTAGATGGTTTCCTTGGTGCGGGGGGACATTGCAGTACAAATTAGGGATTAGGGTGGAAATGTTATTTGGATTGTGATGTGCCAAGGTGTGGCTTTGTCTCCGTGGTCGGCTGGCTATCCCGTGATGTGTAAGTCATGTGTGGAGAGTGTCCCGGCGAGACTAGTCCCCTTTTGTGAGGCTGACGAGAACGCCAAGCATGGGGCAAGCCCGGGCAATGAGGCCATGAGCGGGTGGGGTCCAACAAGGCTTCTTAGAATCGGTTAGTGTGTTAGACGGAATCCTGACATGAGAAGTCAGAGCTTGCAGGCAAGCCCGGGTCTAAGACCATGAGCGGGTGGTGCCTTGGCAAGAATTTCGTGTGGCGGCCTGTGTGTCATTGGGGGAAATGATGTACCCCTTTGTTTGTGGCTTAATGCCAATGGGTAAATGATGAGTACCCAGATGATGTGATGATGTGCTAGATGCATACGCGATAGGGTGCCTTTGGTGAAACCCAGGTTTTGCATACATGTTGCATAGTAGGCCCTTTTTATTTATATCCTTAACGGTAAAGAACATGCATGTTGTTTGTGACACCCTAGCCTATTCCCTAGTGCTTTACTTGTTTATGTATATTGTATACGAAGTGCTGACTTGCAGGTTGGTGGGGTACCCTGGGGTCCGTTAGGGGTAGCTGGGAGGGGATGTGTTTGTTACACAGTTTGAGGTCAGCCTTTGCTGACCCACGTTACAACCAAATTTTTACAGGGCAAGGATCGCAAGCAGGAGCTAGCTCGCCGGTCAAAAAGGCCTAAGCTTCATGAAGTGTTACTAGCTTCGCATTAGCTCTACTTTTGTGATATTGCATGTTTGATGCTTTTGACTTCCGGCTTGCACGCCGAGGTAGCTTAGGAGTGCCTTTGCACTTTGATATGATATATATTGTTAGAGTTTTGGACTCTAATTTGTTGTAAGGCCATAAGGCCGTTTCGATACGCTTGTGTTTGTGGATAATTTCTAATCCTGGTTGATGTTTTCGCTGTGGTTTGTTTATGAGTTTTGAGATTGGATAGTTATATCATCTTTTAATACTAAAGCTGTGGCATCTGTATATTTTGGGACCCCGGTCGGACCCATATTATACGGTCATTACAGGGGAGGTGTGACAATTTGGTATCAGAGCCAGGTTTGATTCTAGGTCGGTGCGTATAGAAGTTATCCACATAAGATTAATGCAGGACCGTGAGTGTCCTTATGTTTGAGCCTTGCGATTAGAGACGGATTCCTTATTTTCCTGCTTTTCTTAAGAGTGCAAGCAACGAGGCAGGTACATCGAGACCAAGAGAAGAGCTTTCGGCGAGCAGCGCCACTACTCAACGTCCTTTGGGCATGGGTGTAAACCCGACCGACTTCTGTCACTTGCTTGCAGAAGAAATGGTGGCAGCCCAAGCTGTAGCGACAGCTCAGGTAGCAACCCCTGCTACACTGAATACGGTGACGGCCGTGCCGGGCGGAGAAGCCAGGCGAACAGAGCCTTTGGCAGAAAGGGTGGTTGTCGGGTATGGAGACCGGTAGATGAAGTATTATTTGAGCTTCCATCCCCCGAAGTTCAAGGGAGTCGGTACTCTGACTGATGCGGAGGATTGGTGGGCACAGATTCAAGAGCTTATGAGGGCGGCAGAGATGCCATAATAGAAGAAATCTAAGTTTGCGGCCTTCATGTTGGAGGGAGACGCAAAGTTGTGGTGGGTGAGCCATAGCGGCCGCCAATTTCTTGGACGTACCCCATCCATTGAAGAATTTGGGGATGCTTTCCTAAAGAAGTACATTCATGTTTCATCGAGGTTGGCCCTTCAGTGTCAATTTCTGCACTTGATGCAGCGAGATAAGACGGTGGACGATTATGTTCACTCGTTTGGGTCGTTATGCAGGGACGACCATGGCGGACGATGAGGAGAGGGATAACCTCTTCTACCAGGGCCTGAGGGAGAATCTAAGATAAACCCTCATTGCCATGAAGAGAGCTGGTTTCAATAAGCTAGTTGAGGCTGCCAGGACGTTGGAGAGTGATCTGGAGCGGAGCCAACGTCGTAAAGGTTTTGAGCCCAAGCAAGTGGAAGGGAAGCCTTCTCAATCCCAAGGAAAGTCTGAAGGGAATAGATGGGGCAAGAAGCCTCACCCATACAAGTCTGGTAAGAAAACAAAGTGGACATCCGGAGGGTCTCACTCTAAGGGGCCACCGACGTGTTTCAACTTTGGTAAGGTGGGGCACATTGCTCATTTTTGTAACCATGGAGGTGCGGAGCAGGAGGCAAGGCAGGAGTAAACTGTGCGCTCCGGCCCTAGTGCCGTAGAAAAAGGGAAAATGGTATAGTCTAGCGCTTCTCGGTTCCAACCGGTGCAACCAAGGGCGTATAACCTTGGACAGTAGGAAGCGATCCGCCAACCCGATGTGGTGACAGGTATGAGGAAGTTTAAGTTCAACGTTGTGCTTCATACTTTTAGACCGTTATGATTGATGTCTATGTTTTAGGCTTTGTGTTAGTTTCCGGATACCCCGCTAGGGTATTGTTTGATGCGGGAGCGTCACACTCCTTTCTTGCAGAAAGCTTCATCCGGAGGATTGGAGTTGAGTCATTTTCGGTGGACACGGAGCTGAAGGTGCGCATGGCCAATGGGTCATTCATGACCACCTGGAAGAAAGGGCGCATTTGTTGGGAGCTAAGTGGAGTTGACTTCGTGTTGATAGCAGCGGTCCTACCGTTAGTCGAGTTTGATGTGATTTTGGGAATGGACTGGCTAGCAGAGCAGCGTGCTAGTATTTATTGCCTATCCAAGGTGGTGACCATAAGAGGCGAAGGGCTGATGGAAGTCAAGTTTGAGGTCCTTAATGGAGTGGCATGTTCTCTGATTTCGGCCTTGCAGTTGGCGCGAGCAGTTAACCAGGGTGGAGTAGCACTTGTAACATTATTGGAGGTTCGCCTTTCCAAGTTATCACTTGGGGAAGTGCCAGTGGTGGCAGAGTTCAAGGATGTGTTTCCTAAAGATCTTCCTGGGGCACCTCCTCGGCGGGAGATTGATATCTCAATTGCGTTAGTGCCAAAGGCACGACCGGTGTCACGTCCTCCGTTTAGGATGGTGCCGAAAGAGTTGGCTGAGCTTAAGGTACAGTTGCAGGAACTGTTGGAGTAGGGGTATATCAGACCCAGTTCTTCACCGTGGAGCGCGCCGGTGTTGTTCGTAAAGAAGAAAGACGGTAGTATGCGGCTGTGTATAGACTGCCGAGAGTTGAATAAACTGACTGTCAAGAATAAGTATCTCCTAGATCAGAAGGACTTGAATATGCGGCAGCGCAGGTGGGTCGAGTTCCTTGGAGACTACGAGGTGGCGATTTAGTATATGCCAGGAAAAGCCAATGTTGTGGCAGATGCCTTGAGTAGAAAATACTCGGGGTAAGGGAATTGGATCGAAGCTCATGATGAGTGGTTGGTGCGGGACTGGGAGTCCCTCGGCTTAGAGCGCGTAGCAAGGGGCGAGTCTAGCATGGCTCAGTTAAACTGGATTGAAAGGCAGAACGACTTGTCTGATCGTATTCGGGAAGGAACTCTTTGGATGTGGAGTTTCAGCCATTCGTGGTGGAAGCTCAAAAGTGCGAGAGCAGCGCCTGGGAGTTGATTGACAGGATTTTGAGGCAGGACATAAGGATTTGTGTACCGCAGTTTTGCAAGCTCCGTGAGGAGTTCATGTTTGAGGGTCACTTCACAAAGTACTCCATTCACCCGGGCAGTACTGTAACGCCCCGAAACTCAAAAGTGCGACGGGAGACGTTTTGGGCCAGTTTTGGGTTCTGGCAGTAGGCACACGGCCTAGGACACGGGCGTGTCCCACGACATGTCAGGCTGGGTTCGACATTTTGGTCTAGAGGTCGACGATTTTGGGGTCGACGATCGTCGAGCTAAGAACACGGTCTAAGATACGGGCGTGTATCAGGGCGTGTCGAGCCCGTGTCGACGATCGGCCCGGGGTGTCGATGATTTTTGCTCGACGAAGTGTCGAGACATGGCACACGGCCTGCGACACGGGTGTGCCGCAAGGCGTGTCGACTCGTGTCGACACTCGTCCCGGGGAGTTGACGAATTTTGCTCGATGATGTGTCGAGAGAAGGCACACGGCCTAGGACACTGGCGTGTCCAAGGCCGTGTCGTGTGGTCGACGAACTTCGCTCGACGAAGTGTCGAGACCGTGTACACGGCCTGGAGCCCAGGCATGTTTGAGTTGACACGGGTAAGGACACGGGCATGTCCAAGAACCCGTGTAGTTCTCGGGTTGTTTTCAGGATAAATTGATGGGGGTACACGGCCGGCCACACGGCCGTGTCAGATGGAACACATGCATGTCAGGTCGAACACGGGCGTGTTCGATGCCCGTTTGTGGTTCCAGGCGCGCCGATTTTGATGGCGAATGAGACACATGGCCCTGGACAAGGGCGAGTGCCAGGCCGTGTTCGGTCCAGATTGGACATTTCAGTCCCGAATCAAAGCCGTTCATTTATTTAATCTGGGATCCAATCGCTGGGGGTTGTTCCTGATGAGATATACCCGGGATTGGACTTTGAAACCCTCACTTTTCTTGAGTGGTTATCTTTCTAAAGTTTAGAGAGAGAGGAGAGCCAAGGAAGGAAGAAGAAGCTAGATCCGGCCATTGGAGGAGCTTCGAAGCTCCAAATCGCGAGCCGACTCCGGATCCGCGAAGGCAAAGAAAGTGCGGTGCTTTTCATCCGCTTACTTTTCCATGGCGCCAAAGAGTAACTCTAGGGTAACGATTCTCTTCTTGAGCATGTGAAGCTCTCCTTCTTTGCATAGGAAGCCCGCTCTCGCGAGTTTGCGGTGAGTTGGAGGCATTCCTACGGGTAGACATGAGTAGTCCCCATTGTGTAGAGTCCGTAAGTGAGAATGGACATAGTCATGATGTGTGAAGCCTACCCGGACATGTGGTCTGGATCGGTGATGTTGCATTGCATAAATGCCGGAGAAGACTCCGTGCGATTGGTTGTTTTTCGGGTTTTCTACGTGGTAGATTGCAACAGGGAGCCTTGGGGATTAACCCAAAGGTGCACCCGGAAAACTGGGCGGATGCATGATCTTGCCAACTTGGTGGCCGAAGATCCAACTTGAACATAACCGGGTTATGTGAAATGTGATGGAAATGGGACTCGGGAGAAGTTTGACCCGCGCATATGGCTTAAACTGTCGTTGTGATGTGAGCACGGGTTAGATGGAACCGTACCCGTTCTATGTCGTTCTGTTAAAGAGACCTAAGGGTACGTGGCACTTGCCGTTGGCATAGATTAGGGTCTTCGGCGGTCAATGGCTTAAATTGTCGTGACCCAGACCAAGAAGACAAAATGCTCATAGGTTTGGCCGTCAAAATGGCGGTGGTGAGTCTGGAATGTCTATGGCTTTAATTGACGTGACATCGACCGGTTCACCGAGAATGTGCCCTGAGAGCACGGGGCGTGTGGTCGTGCGAGCCAACGTCTGTGATAAAATGAGTATGGATATATTGCTCGCTTATGATAATGAAATGCAGGGAAGGAGCATCGCCGCCCCAAGCTGGGGGAGGGATCGTTATAATTTGGTTAGCATTGCTGACCGTTGCCTTGTTTTGCCACCGTGTGGTGGTTTGTTGCTTGCAGGTGCTGCTGGACCAAACGGTCAATAGCGGGCTAAAGCCCAAAATGCGAAGCCGGCCCTCGAAGGCCTAATTGGAGTGTTTACTGTTTTATTCATGTATGACCGGCCTGCGTGCCGTGGTTTGTAAAACATGTAATATGAAGTGAACAATTTTGTAAGGCCTTAAGGCCTGTACTTGTGTATGTACAACATTCCTATTTGGTATTAGTGGACATTCATGCTTTAGTGCTGGGTTCTTTATTGCAACTTTTATAAACTGCTTCCGCTAGAATGCTCTGTGTAGGACGGTATGACTTGTTGGATGGTTTCCATGAGTAACCACCCGGTCTGTCTGTGGTATACGACGTCGGGCCCCGGCCGGACCTACTGCTATATGCTATGCGACGGATAGGGGGTGTTACAATTTGGTATAAGACTACTGGTTTTGGTCGGGCTTAAGATGAATTCGTGGGCCAATTCTTTTTAAGGGGTGGTGAGCACATGTGTGTGCGTCATCGTTATAACAGTAAACTCATTTGGTTTTCGAGATGCTAAGGAGGAATCCAACAGACTAACTCTTGTCTCAGTTGGTTTTGCTGAGACCAACATTTTTCTAACCCTGACATTAAGAGCGTTGAGTGTGTCTTTATCACTCAACGCTTTTTGCCTTAAAAAATACTTTCTGCAATTTAGTTCAATTAACTGAATTGAGTTCGATGAATGGCGAGCTCAGCTCGACGAACTCTGAACACAATTCAACGAATTCTCTGAACTGAGTTCGACGAACTCAGAGTCTCAAACTCTGAACTTGGCTCGACGAATGTTGATCTCAGCTCGACGAATTCTGAACTCAGTTCGACGAATTCCTGAACTGAGTTCGACGAACTCAGAGTCTCAAACTCTGAACTTAGCTCGATGAATGGTGAGCTCAGCTCGACGAACTCTGAACTCAGTTCGACGAATTTCTGAACTGAGTTCGACGAACTCAGAGTCTCAAACTCTGAACTTAGCTCGGCGAATGGTGAGCTCAGCTCGACGAACTCTGAACTCAGTTCGACGAATTCCTGAACTAAGTTCTACTCATAGCCTTTTGTTATTGGCATTGAGTATGTCTTCATTACTCAATGCCTGTGGACATAGACAGATTTCTGTCAGCCCACAACATAGGTAAGAGTTTACCTGACTTGAACACTTAGGCTACTTCCTGCCTTTTCAGTATCTTCACTTTGTGACCACCTGTCACATCATTTAGACAACCTGTCTAGACTTGTTCCATGGAACATCCTGCACATGATGAGCTTAAACAACATCAAATACAACTATGCTCTTAGTGTTGATGGAGATGTCTCTTCAAATCCAATCTAGGGAACATTATGGGCAATGGACCCAAACATCTCCCCCTATTTGAAGTAGGCAGAACACCCAGCAAGCACTAAGAGGCATTAACATAATATGCTTCTAAATTCACATAGTTATAGTTTATAATCTGCTATAACTGTAAGCTTATGCTATATTAATACAGTGTGCTCAAATTAATTGTATTGACTTAATAAGTTAAGTCAATGCACCCTCATACTACTTGAGCAATTGCTCAAGTAATATGAACTCTCCTTTATACCACTTAATACTTAAGTGGAGCACCACTAGAAGCATTGCGCCTTATGTATTGCCACACATATCTCCCCGTTTCTGTCTTCTTCAATAGGTATATCTATTGATTGAGTAGAAAATATCATGGGAGAGATTATCTCATGATCCTATACAAAGTTCTATTTTGATACTACTAAGGAAATCATCCAAGTGATCAGTCTGCAATATTAGGAGTCATACCTTCTGTGTTGATACTGTAACGCCACAAAATTTGAAAGAGGGATGAGCAGCATCGAGAGCTAAGTATTGGTCTTGGTAATGGAACACGGCCTAGGACACGGGCGTGTCCATGGCCGTTTCATGATCGGGTTCATCGAGAGCCTGAGAAGTCGATGATTTTCGCTCGATGAAGTGTCGAGACAGGGAACACGACCTAGGACACGGGCATGTCCATGGTCGTGTCGTGCCCGGGTTCGATGGAGAACTCGGGTGGTCGACGAACTGCGCTCGATGAAATATTGAGACAGTGAACACGGCTTGGGACACAGGCGTGTCCAAGGCCGTGTCGTGCACGTGTTCGACGAATTTTTTGCGAGGTCGACGAAGAGGAAGTCGACGATCGTCGAGACTTCGAACACAGCCTGAGACACTGGCGTGTCCCAGGCCGTGTCCTTCTCGGGTTGTGAGCTGGGCTGTGTTAGGTGATTGAACATGGCCTGGAGCCCAGCCGTGTTCGGCCTGACACGGGTGTGTCAATTTCGACACGGGCGTGTCGATTACCCGTGCCCTTCTCAGGTGGGTTTTGATCCCGTGTCGAGGGAGGAACATGCCCAACAACACGGGCGTGTACTGTATGACACAGGCGTATTAACTTTGACACAGGCATGTTTAGAGCGTGTGTCCTTTTCTGGGTGCGACGGTTTCGGCGTCGATTGAGGCACACCGCCTTGGACACAGGCCGCCATAGGGAATTCTTGCCAAGGCCCCACCAGCTCATGGTCTTAGACCCGGGCTTGCCTGCAAGCTCTGACTTCTCATGCCAGGATTTCATCTAACACACTGACCGATTCTAAGAAGACTTGTTGGACCCCACCCGCTCGTGGCCTCATTGCCCGGGCTTGTCCCATGCTTGGCGTTCTCGTCAGTCTCACAGAAGGGGACTAGTCTCGCCGGGACACTCTCCACACATGACTTGCTCGTCACAGGATAGCCAGCCGACCACGGAGACAAAGCCATGCCTTGGAACATCATAATCCAAATAACATTTCCACCCTAATCCCTCATTTGTACTGCAACGTCCCCGCGCACCAAGGAAACCATCTACCGCCAATGCGGAGATAACCTTGTCCACTAAGGAAACCATCTACCGCCATTGCGGAGCTAACCTTGTCCAGTTTCAGCTACACATACTCACTCGAGAAAAGGGGAAAAACACAAACATAACAAACGACATCTTGCCGCATCGGATTTCTACAAAATCCCTAAAGCTCGTATGCAACATCACCGAGTCGGACTAACGGTCGTGACCACGGCTTCACCCACCATGCCTAATCCACTAACGGAGCGGATCTCTAATGCAAAAACATGCCGAGGACAGACTCAATCAACCCGGAGGTTCCTCTTGAACCATGGTGACCTAAACCCCACTCATTTGAGAGTTTGGTGCCCAAAAACTAGAAAGCAAAAGATGTTAAACACGCATCCTAAAATAAAGAGGAGAAGTGTCATTACCTTCCGACCCCTCTTCCTGGCCATGGAAACATAGCCAGATGAAAACCTTCACAACGGTCTTGCCTCCACGGATTTGGACTCGGCTCGCGATTTGGAGCACCGAAGCTTCTCCGGCAGCTGGATCTCTCCTTCACCTCCTTCCTTGCTCTCCCTTCTATCTAGATCTTAGAAAGGGAGTATTTGATGAAGAATGAGGGTTCCCAAACCCTATTCTCGGACTTAACTCAGCAAGGACAATCCTGGACCATCAGATCCCAAAAGAAGGAAACGAACGGCCACGATCCGAACTGAAAATCAAAACACCTGGGCCGAACACAGCTTGTGACACGCCCGTGTCCATGGCCGTGTGCCTCAATCGACGCCAAAATCGTCGCACCCAAAAAAGGATACGGGCTCTTAACATGCCCGTGTCAAAGCTGACACGCCCGTGTCATGCAGTACACACCCGTGTTGTTGGGCGTGTTCCTCCCTCGACACAGGATCAAAACCCACCCGAGAAGGAAATGGGTAATCGACACGCCCGTGTAGAAATTGACACGCCCGTGTCAGGCCGAACACGGCTGGGCTCCAGGCCATGTTCAATCCCCTAACACAGCCCGGCTCACAACCTGAGAAGGACACGGCCTGGGACACGCCCGTGTCTCAGGCCGTGTTCGAAGTCTCGACGATCGTCGACTACCTCTTCTTCAACCTCGCAAAAACTTCATCGAACACGCGCACGACACGGCCTTGTACATGCCCGTGTCCCAAGCCGTGTTCACTGTCTCAACATTTCGTCGAACATAGTTCATCAACCACCTGAGTTCTCCATCGAACCCGAGGACGACATGGCCATGGACACGCCCGTGTCCTAGGCCGTGTTCCCTGTCTCGACACTTTGTCGTGCGAAAATCGTCGACTTTCCGGGATCTCGACGAACCCGAGCACGACACGGCCATGGACATGCCCGTGTCCTAGGCCGTCTTCCCTTACCAAGACCCAAACTTGGCTCTCGACGATGCTCGTCCCTCTTTAGAATTTTGGGGTATTACAACTCTCTCCCCTTAAAAGAATTTTGTCCCGAAATTACCAAAAGAAAAAAAGGGTACACAAAACTTAAATGATACCTGAACGAAAAAACTCTAGATACTCCTCCAGGATGGTTTGTTCTCGCTCCCAAGAGAGCTCCTCACCGTCGCAGTTGTCCCATCGAACTTTTACGAGTTTAACCTCTTTGTTCCGCAACTGCTGAATTTCTGAATCCTCGATAGCAATTGGATGGACTCGCATCCTTAAGTCTTCCTCTATCATCACCGATGCTGATTCGATCACCACACTAGCCTCTATCAAGGCTTTCCTCAAGACGGAGACATGGAAGACGTCGTGTAATCCACTCATCTCTGCGGACAACGCCAATCGGTACGCTGCTTCTCCCACCCGTTCAACAACCTCGAAATGTCCCAAAAACCTTGGACTCAACTTCTTGAGTCGGAGAATCTGTGAAATGCCTTTGAACGGCTTGATCTTTAAATAGACCGAATCGCCTACCGCGAACTCCAGCTTCCTGTGGCGAGCATTAAAATATTTTGCTTGCTAATCTTGAGCCACCTTCAAGCGGTCTTGAATGGTCCGTACCAACTCACAAGCATTAGCTACCACTTCTTTTCCCAATAGTTTGGTGTCTCCAGCCTCTGTTCACAACATCGGTGTTCGACACCGCCTCCCACACAAAGCTTCGTACGACGCCATCTTTATACTTGCTTGGTACTATTGTTGTGCGCGAACTCCACCTTGAAGAGGTGATCCTCCCATTTCTTGTTGAAGTCAAGAATACACATCCTCAGTATATCTTGCATAGTACGGTTCGTTCTTTCGGTTTGCCCATCAATTTGAGGATGGAAAGTCGTACTGAACTTTAGCTTTGTGCCCAGACTCTTCTGAACCAACCTCCAGTCCTTGGACGTGAAACGTCCGTTATGATCGCTGACTATACTTTTGGAAATCCCATGTGGTCGCACAATGTTACGAACATACAACTCCAACAGCTTCTCCACGCTGTCCTCCTTCCGATTTGGGATGAAGTGAGCTGCTTTGGTTAAGCGATCCACAATCACCCAAATCGCGTCGTTACCCTGCTGCGATATACGTAACACATGCACAAAATCCATGGAGATGTCATCGAATTTCCACTCGGAGATTGGAAGAGGCCTTAGGAACAAGCCCAGCTTCTGACACTTGGCCTTCACCAAGGCACAAGTTTGACATCGATTCACGTACAAAGCTACATCCCACTTCAGTCCAGGCCACCAAAAGGATTTCTTCATATCCAAGTACATCTTTGTACTTGTAACACCCCCTATCTGTCGCATAGCATATAGCAGTAGGTCCGGCCAGGGCCCGATGTCGTATACCACAGATAGACCGGGTGGTTACTCATGGAAACCATCCAACCAGTCATACCGTCCTACACAAAACATTCTAGCGGAAGCAGTTTATAAAAGTTGCAATAAAGAACCCAACACTAAAGCATGAATGTCCAATAATACTAAACAGGAATGTTGTACATACACAAGTACAGGCCTTAAGGCCTTACAAAATTGTTCACTTCATATTACATGTTTTACAAACCACGGCACGCAGGCCGGTCATACATGAATAAAACAGTAAACACTCTAATTAGGCCTTCGAGGGCCGGCTTCGCATTTTGGGCTTTAGCCCGCTATTGACCGCTTGGTCCAGCAGCACCTGCAAGCAACAAACCATCGCACAGTGGCAAAACAAGGCAACGGTCAGCAATGCTGACCAAATTATAACGATCCCGCCCCCAGCTCGGGGCGGCGATGCTCCTTCCCTGCATTTCATTAGCATAAGCGAGCAATATATCCATACTCATTTCATCACACACGTTGGCTCGCACGGCCACACGCCCCGTGCTCTCAGGGCACATTCTTGGTGAACCGGTCGATGTCACGTCAATTAAATCCATAGACATTCCGGACTCACCACCGCCATTTTGACGGCCAAACCTATGAGCATTTTGTCTTCTTGGCCTGGGTCACGACAATTTAAGCCATTGACCGCTGAAGACCCTAATCTATGCCAACGGTAAGTGCCACTTACCCTTAGGTCTCTTTAACCGAACGACATAGAACGGGTACGGTTCCATCTAACCTGTGCTCACATCGCAACGACAGTTTAAGCCATATGCGCGGGTCAAACTTCTCCCGAGTCCCATTTCCATCACATTTCACATAACCCGGTTATGTTCAAGTTGACTCTCCGACCACCAAGTTGGCAAGATCACGCATCCGCCCAGTTTTCCGGGTGCAAATTTGGGTTAATCCCCAAGGCTCCCTGTTGCAATCTACCACGTAGAAAACCCGAAAAACAACCAATCGCACGGAGACTTATCCGACATTTATGCAATGCAACATCACCGATCCAGACCACATGTCCGGGTAGGCTTCACACATCATGCCTATGTCCGTTCTCGCTTACGGACTCTACACAACGGGGACTACTCATGTCTACCCGTAGGAATGCCTCCAACTCACCGCAAACTCGCGAGAGCGGGCTTCCTATGCAAATAAGGAAAGCTTCACATGCTCAAGAAGAGAATCTTTACCCTAGCATTCCTCTTTGGCGCCATGGAAAAGTAAGCAGATGAAAAGCACCACACTCTCTTTGCCTTCGCGGATCCGGAGTCGGCTCGCGATTTGGAGCTTCAAAGCTCCTCCAATGGCCGGATCTAGCTTTTTCTTCCTTCCTTGGCTCTCCTCTCTCTCTAAACTTTAGAAAGATAACCACTCAAGAAAAGTGAGGGTTTCAAAGTCCAATCCTGGGTATATCTCATCAGGAACAACCCCCATCCATTGGATCCCAGATTAAATAAATGAACGGCTTTGATTCGGGACTGAAATGTCCAATCTGGACCGAACACGGCCTGGCACTCGCCCGTGTCCAGGGCCGTGTGTCTCATTCGCCGTCAAAATCGGCGCGCCTGGAACCACACACGGGCATCGAACACGCCCGTGTTCGACCTGACACGCCCGTGTTCCATCTGACACGGTCGTGTGGCCGGCTGTGTACCCCCATCAATTTATCCCGAAAACAACCCGAGAACTACACGGGTTCTTGGACACGCCCGTGTCCTTACCCGTGTCAACTCAAACACGCCTGGGCTCCAGGCCGTGTACACGGTCTCGACACTTCGTCGAGCGAAGTTCGTCGACCACACGACACGGCCTTGGACACGCCCATGTCCTAGGTCGTGTGCCTTCTCTCGACACATCGTCGAGCAAAATTCGTCGACTCCCCGGGACGAGTGTCGACACGGGTCGACATGCCCTGCGACACAACCATGTTACAGGCCGTGTGCCATGTCTCAGCACTTCGTCGAGCGAAAATCGTCGACACCCCGGGCCGATTTTCGACATGGGCTCGACACGCCCTGAGACACGCCCGTGTCTCAGGCCGTGTTCTTAGCTCGACGATCGTCGACCCCAAAATCGTCGACCTCTCGACCAAAACGTCGAACCTAGCCTGACATGCCCTGGGACACACCTGTGTCCCAGGCCGTGTGCCTACTGCCAGAACCCAAAACTGGCCCAAAACGTCTCCCGTCGCCCTTTTGAGTTTCGGGGCGTTATAACTCTCCCCCTCTTAAAAGAATTTCGTCCACGGAATTATATAAAGGAAAGACATGTACAAAACCAAAATTTGTACCTGAGCGGAACAACTCCGGATACCCGTCAAGCATCGTCTGCTCTCGCTCCCAAGAGAGCTCCTCACGACCGCAATTGTCCCACCGGACCTTGACCATCCTGATCTCTTTATTGCGTAGCCGCTTGACCTCCGAGTCCTCAATCCGCACGGGCTTGACTTTTGTCGTCAGCCCACTATCCACCGGCACTTGATCAACCGCGATCACTTGCATAGGCTCTTGTACCGCCTTCTGAAGCACCAAAATATGAAATACATCATGTAATCCACCAAGCTCCACTGAAATCTTCAACCGATAGGCCGCTTCACCAACTCGCTCCAGAACCTCAAACGGCCCAAGGTACCTCAGGCTTAGCTTTTTCAATCACCGCACCCGCGAGACACCCTTGAACGGCTTGATCTTTAAGTACACCCAATCGCCCACAGCGAACTCCACGTTCCTATGCTTGCATTAAAGTACTTCGCTTGCCGGTCCTAAGCGATAAGCAACCTCTCCCGAATGGTTCTCACCAAAGAAGTAGCATCCTCCACTTCTAAATGCTTATACAACTTTGACTCACCCGTTTATAGCCAAGACAACGGCGTGCGACATTTTCTAACATATAGGGCCTCGAAGGGACACAAAATGGTCCAAGTACTCCCTGAAAGTCCTGTTCATCAAATACATGAACACTGACGGCGCATTAGTCAGCCCAAAACGGCATGACCGTAAACTCATTTGGTTTTCGAGATGCTAAGGAGGAATCCAACAGACTAACTCTTGTCTCAGTTGGTTTTGCTGAGACCAACATTTTTCTAACCCTGACATTAAGAGCATTGAGTGTGTCTTTATCACTCAACGCTTTTTGCCTTAAAAAATACTTTCTGCAATTTAGTTCAATTAACTGAATTGAGTTCGATGAATGGCGAGCTCAGCTCGACGAAGTCTGAACACAATTCAACGAATTCTCTGAACTGAGTTCGACGAACTCAGAGTCTCAAACTCTGAACTTGGCTCGACGAATGTTGAGCTCAGCTCGACGAATTATGAACTCAGTTCGACGAATTCCTGAACTGAGTTCGACGAACTCAGAGTCTCAAACACTGAACTTAGCTCGATGAATGGTGAGCTCAGCTCGACAAACTCTGAACTCAGTTCGACGAATTTCTGAACTGAGTTCGACGAACTCAGAGTCTCAAACTCTGAACTTAGCTCGACGAATGGCGAGCTCAGCTCGACGAACTCTAAACTGAGTTCGACGAATTCCTGAACTAAGTTCTACTCATAGCCTTTTGTTATATGGCATTGAGTATGTCTTCATTACTCAATGCCTATGGACATAGACAGATTTCTGTCAGCCCACAACATAGGTAAGAGTTTACCTGACTTGACAACTTAGGCTACTTCCTGCCTTTTCAGTATCTTCACTTTGTGACCACCTGTCACATCATTTAGACAACCTGTCTAGACTTGTTCCATGGAACATCCTGCACATGATGAGCTTAAACAACATCAAATACAACTATGCTCTTAGTGTTGATGGAGATGTCTCTTCAAATCCAATCTAGGGAACATTATGGGCAATGGACCCAAACATCTCCCCCTATTTGAAGAAGGCAGAACACCCAGCAAGCACTAATAGGCATTAACATAATATGCTTCTAAATTCACGTAGTTGTAGTTTATAATCTGCTATAACTGTAAGCTTATGCTATATTAATACAGTGTGCTCAAATTAATTGTTTTGACTTAATAAGTTAAGTCAATGCACCCTCATACTACTTGAGCAATTGCTCAAGTAATATGAACTCTCCTTTATACCACTTAATACTTAAGTGGAGCACCACTAGAAGCATTGCCCCTTATGTATTGCCACACATATCTCCCCCTTTCTGTCTTCTTCAATAGGTATATCTATTGATTGAGTAGAAAATATCATGGGAGAGATTATCTCATGATCCTATACAAAGTTCTATTTTGATACTACTAAGGAAATCATCCAAGTGATCAGTCTGCAATATTAGGAGTCATACCTTCTGTGTTGATACTGTAACGCCACAAAATTTGAAAGAGGGATGAGCAGCATCGAGAGCTAAGTATTGGTCTTGGTAATGGAACACGGCCTAGGACACGGGCGTGTCCATGGCCGTGTCATGATCGGGTTCATCGAGAGCCTGAGAAGTCGATGATTTTCGCTCGATGAAGTGTCGAGACAGGGAACACGACCTAGGACACGGGCATGTCCATGGTCGTGTCGTGCCCGGGTTCGGTGGAGAACTCGGGTGGTCGACGAACTGCGCTCGACGAAATGTTGAGACAGTGAACACGGCTTGGGACACAGGCGTGTCCAAGGCCGTGTCGTGCGCGTGTTTGACGAATTTTTTGCGAGGTCGACGAAGAGGCAGTCGACGATCGTCGAGACTTCGAACACAGCCTGAGACACTGGAGTGTCCCAGGCCGTGTCCTTCTCGGGTTGTGAGCTGGGCTGTGTTAGGGGATTGAAAATGGCCTGGAGCCCAGCCGTGTTCGGCCTGACACGGGTGTGTCAATTTCGACACAGG
The DNA here is from genome assembly GCA_039583875.1 of Platanthera guangdongensis. NCBI lineage: Eukaryota > Viridiplantae > Streptophyta > Magnoliopsida > Asparagales > Orchidaceae > Platanthera > Platanthera guangdongensis. The sequence continues at coordinate 78,916 of JBBWWR010000175.1, read as the reverse complement.
CGTGTCGATTACCCGTGTCTTTCTCAGGTGGGTTTTGATCCTGTGTCGAGGGAGGAACATGCCCAACAACACGGGCGTGTACTGCATGACACGGGCGTACCAGCTTTGACACGGGCGTGTTTAGAGCCTGTGTCCTTTTCTGGGTGCGACGGTTTCGGCATCGATTGAGGCACACCGCCTTGGATACGGGAGTGTCGTAAGCCGTATTCAGCGCAGGTGTTTTGATTTCAGTTCGAATCGTGGCCGTTCATTTCCTTCTTTTGGGATCTGATGGTCCAGGGTTGTCCTTGCTGAGTTAAGTCCGGGAATAGAGTTTGGGAACCCTCATTCTTCATCAAGTACTCTCTTTCTAAGATCTAGAGAGAAGGGAGGGCAAGGAAGGAGGTGAAGGAGAGATCCGGCTGCCGGAGAAGCTTTGGTGCTCCAAATCGCGAGCCAAGTCCAGATCCGTGGAGGCAAGACCGTTGCAAAGGTTTTCATCCGGCTAAGTTTCCATGGCTAGGAAGGGGGTCGCAAGATAACAACACTTCTCCTCTTGCTTTTAGGATGCGTGTTTAACATCTTTTACTTTCTAGTTTTTGGGAACCAAACTCTCAAATGAGAGGGGTTTGGGTCGCCATGGTTCAAGAGGAACCTCCGGGTCGATGGAGTTCGTCCCCAGCATGTTTTTTGCATTAGAGATCCTCTCCGTTAGTGGATTAGGCATGGTGGGTGAAGCCGTGGTCACGACCGTTAGTCCGAATCGGTGATGTTGCATATGAGCTTTAGGGATTTTTTAGAAATCCGATGTGCCAAGATGTCGTTTGTGATGTTTGTGTTTTTCCCCTTTTCTCGAGTGAGTACGTGTAGCCGGAACCGGACAAGGTTAGCTCCGCAATGGTGGTAGATGGATTCCTTGGTGGACAAGGTTAGCTCCGCATTGGCAGTAGATGGTTTCCTTGGTGCGGGGGGACATTGCAGTACAAATTAGGGATTAGGGTGGAAATGTTATTTGGATTGTGATGTGCCAAGGTGTGGCTTTGTCTCCGTGGTCGGCTGGCTATCCCGTGATGTGTAAGTCATGTGTGGAGAGTGTCCCGGCGAGACTAGTCCCCTTTTGTGAGGCTGACGAGAACGCCAAGCATGGGGCAAGGCCGGGCAATGAGGCCATGAGCGGGTGGGGTCCAACAAGGCTTCTTAGAATCGGTTAGTGTGTTAGACGGAATCCTGACATGAGAAGTCAGAGCTTGCAGGCAAGCCCGGGTCTAAGACCATGAGCGGGTGGGGCCTTGGCAAGAATTTCGTGTGGCGGCCTGTGTGTCGTTGGGGGAAATGATGTACCCCTTTGTTTGTGGCTTAATACCAATGGGTAAATGATGAGTACCCAGATGATGTGATGATGTGCTAGATGCATACGCGATAGGGTGCCTTTGGTGAAACCCGGGTTTTGCATACATGTTGCATAGTAGGCCCTTTTTATTTATATCCTTAACGGTAAAGAACATGCATGTTGTTTGTGACACCCTAGCCTATTCCCTAGTGCTTTACTTGTTTATGTATATTGTATACGAAGTGCTGACTTGCAGGTTGGTGGGGTACCCTGGGGTCCGTTAGGGGTAGCTGGGAGGGGATGTGTTTGTTACACAGTTTGAGGTCAGCCTTTGCTGACCCACGTTACAACCAAATTTTTACAGGGCAAGGATCGCAAGCAGGAGCTAGCTCGCCGGTCAAAAAGGCCTAAGCTTCATGAAGTGTTACTAGCTTCGCATTAGCTCTACTTTTGTGATATTGTATGTTTGATGCTTTTGACTTCCGGCTTGCACGCCGAGGTAGCTTAGGAGTGCCTTTGCACTTTGATATGATATATATTGTTAGAGTTTTGGACTCTAATTTGTTGTAAGGCCATAAGGCCGTTTCGATACGCTTGTGTTTGTGGATAACTTCTAATCCTGGTTGATGTTTTCGCTGTGGTTTGTTTATGAGTTTTGAGATTGGATAGTTATATCATCTTTTACTACTAAAGCTGTGGCATCTGTATATTGTGGGACCCCGGTCGGACCCATATTATACGGTCATTACAGGGGAGGTGTGACAATTTGGTATCAGAGCCAGGTTTGATTCTAGGTCGGTGCGTATAGAAGTTATCCACATAAGAGTAATGCAGGACCGTGAGTGTCCTTATGTTTGAGCCTTGCGATTAGAGACGGATTCCTTATTTTCCTGCTTTTCTTAAGAGTGCAAGCAACGAGGCAGGTACATCGAGACCAAGAGAAGAGCTTTCGGCGAGCAGCGCCACTACTCAACGTCCTTTGGGCATGGGTGTAAACCCGACCGACTTCTGTCACTTGCTTGCAGAAGAAATGGTGGCAGCCCAAGCTGTAGCGACAGCTCAGGTAGCAACCCCTGCTACACCGAATACGGTGACGGCCGTGCCGGGCGGAGAAGCCAGGCGAGCAGAGCCTTTGGCAGAAAGGGTGGTTGTCGGGTATGGAGACCGGTAGATGAAGTATTATTTGAGCTTCCATCCCCCGAAGTTCAAGGGAGTCGGTACTCTGACTGATGCGGAGGATTGGTGGGCACAGATTCAAGAGCTTATGAGGGCGGCAGAGATGCCATAATAGAAGAAATCTGAGTTTGCGGCCTTCATGTTGGAGGGAGACGCAAAGTTGTGGTGGGTGAGCCATAGCGGCCGCCAATTTCTTGGACGTACCCCATCCATTGAAGAATTTGGGGATGCTTTCCTAAAGAAGTACATTCATGTTTCATCGAGGTTGGCCCTTCAGTGTCAATTTCTGCACTTGATGCAGCGAGATAAGACGGTGGACGAGTATGTTCACTCGTTTGGGTCGTTATGCGGGGACGACCATGGCGGACGATGAGGAGAGGGATAACCTCTTCTACCAGGGCCTGAGGGAGAATCTAAGATAAACCCTCATTGCCATGAAGAGAGCTGGTTTCAATAAGCTAGTTGAGGCTGCCAGGACGTTGGAGAGTGATCTGGAGCGGAGCCAACGTCGTAAAGGTTTTGAGCCCAAGCAAGTGGAAGGGAAGCCTTCTCAATCCCAAGGAAAGTCTGAAGGGAATAGATGGGGGAAGAAGCCTCACCCATACAAGTCTGGTAAGAAAAGAAAGTGGACATCCGGAGGGTCTCACTCTAAGGGGCCACCGACGTGTTTCAACTTTGGTAAGGTGGGGCACATTGCTCATTTTTGTAACCATGGAGGTGCGGAGCAGGAGGCAAGGCAGGAGTAAACTGTGCGCTCCGGCCCTAGTGCCATAGAAAAAGGGAAAATGGTATAGTCTAGCGCTTCTCAGTTCCAACCGGTGCAACCAAGGGCGTATAACCTTGGACAGTAGGAAGCGATCCGCCAACCCGATGTGGTGACAGGTATGAGGAAGTTTAAGTTCAACGTTGTGCTTCATACTTTTAGACCGTTATGATTGATGTCTATGTTTTAGGCTTTGTGTTAGTTTCCGGATACCCCGCTAGGGTATTGTTTAATACAGGAGCGTCACACTCCTTTCTTGTAGAAAGCTTCATCCAGAGGATTGGAGTTGAGTCATTTTCGGTGGACACGGAGCTGAAGGTGCGCATGGCCAATGGGTCATTCATGACCACCTGGAAGAAAGGGCGCATTTGTTGGTAGCTAAGTGGAGTTGACTTCGTGTTGATAGAAGCGGTCCTACCGTTTGTCGAGTTTGATGTGATTTTGGGAATGGACTGGCTAGCGGAGCAGCGTGCTAGTATTTATTGCCTATCCAAGGTGGTGACCATAAGAGGCGAAGGGCTGATGGAAGTCAAGTTTGAGGGCCTTAATGGAGTGGCATGTTCTCTGATTTCGGCCTTGTAGTTGGTGCGAGCAGTTAACCAGGGTGGAGTAGCGCTTGTAGCATTATTGGAGGTTCGCCTTTCCAAGTTATCACTTGGGGAAGTGCCAGTGGTGGCAGAGTTCAAGGATGTGTTTCCTAAAGATCTTCCTAGGGCACCTCCTCGGTGGGAGATTGATTTCTCAATTGCGTTAGTGCCAAAGGCACGACCGGTGTCACGTCCTCCGTTTAGGATGGTGCCGAAAGAGTTGGCTGAGCTTAAGGTACAGTTGCAGGAACTGTTGGAGTAGGGGTATATCAGACCCAGTTCTTCACCGTGGAGCGCGCCGGTGTTGTTCGTAAAGAAGAAAGACGGTAGTATGCGACTGTGCATAGACTGCCGAGAGTTGAATAAACTGACTGTCAAGAATAAGTATCTCCTAGATCAGAAGGACTTGAATATGCGGCAGCGCAGGTGGGTCGAGTTCCTTGGAGACTACAAGGTGGCGATTCAGTATACGCCAGGAAAAGCCAATGTTGTGGCAGATGCCTTGAGTAGAAAATACTCGGGGTAAGGGAATTGGATCGAAGCTCATGATGAGTGGTTGGTGCGGGACTGGGAGTCCCTCGGCTTAGAGCGCGTAGCAAGGGGCGAGTCTAGCATGGCTCAGTTAAACTGGATTGAAAGGCAGAACGACTTGTCTGATCGTATTCGGGAAGCGACTCTTTGGATGTGGAGTTTCAGCCATTCGTGGTGGAAGCTCAAAAGTGCGAGAGCAGCGCCTGGGAGTTGATTGACAGGATTTTGAGGCAGGACAGAAGGATTTGTGTACCGTAGTTTGGCAAGCTCAGTGAGGAGTTCATGTTTGAGGGTCACTTCACAAAGTACTCCATTCACCCGGGCAGTATTGTAACGCCCCGAAACTCAAAAGGGCGACGGGAGACGTTTTGGGCCAGTTTTGGGTTCTGGCAGTAGGCACACGGCCTGGGACACGGGCGTGTCCCACGGCATGTCAGGCTGGGTTCGACATTTTGGTCTAGAGGTCGACGATTTTGGGGTCGACGATCGTCGAGCTAAGAACACGGCCTGAGACATGGGCGTGTATCAGGGCATGTCGAGCCCGTGTCGACGATCGGCCCGGGGTTTCGATGATTTTTGCTCGACGAAGTGTCGAGACATAGCACACGGCCTGCGACACGGGTGTGCCGCAGGGCGTGTCGACCCGTGTCGACACTCGTCCCGGGGAGTCGACGAATTTTGATCGATGATCTGTCGAGAGAAGGCACACGGTGTAGGACATGGGCGTGTCCAAGGCCGTGTCGTGTGGTCGACGAACTTCGCTCGACGAAGTGTCGAGACCGTGTACACGGCCTGGAGCCCAGGCATGTTTGAGTTGACACGGGTAAGGACACGGACATGTCCAAGAACCCGTGTAGTTCTCGGGTTGTTTTCGGGATAAATTGATGGGGGTACACGGCCGGCCACACGACCGTGTCAGATGGAACACGGGCATGTCAGGTCGAACACGGGCGTGTTCGATGCCCGTTTGTGGTTCCAGGCGCGCCGATTTTGACGGCGAATGAGACACACGGCCCTGGACAAGGGCGAGTGTCAGGCCGTGTTCGGTCCAGATTGGACATTTCAGTCCCGAATCAAAGCCGTTCATTTATTTAATCTGGGATCCAATCGCTGGGGGTTGTTCTTGATGAGATATACCCGGGATTGGACTTTGAAACCCACACTTTTCTTGAGTGGTTATCTTTCTAAAGTTTAGAGAGAGAGGAGAGCCAAGGAAGGAAGAAGAAGCTAGATCCGGCCATTGGAGGAGCTTCGAAGCTCCAAATCGCGAGCCGACTCCGGATCCGCGAAGGCAAAGAAAGTGTGGTGCTTTTCATCCGCTTACTTTTCCATGGCGCCAAAGAGGAACTATAGGGTAACGATTCTCTTCTTGAGCATGTGAAGCTCTCCTTCTTTGCATAGGAAGCCCGCTCTCACGAGTTTGCGGTGAGTTGGAGGCATTCCTACGGGTAGACATGAGTAGTCCCCGTTGTGTAGAGTCTGTAAGTGAGAATGGACATAGTCATGATGTGTGAAGCCTACCCGGACATGTGGTCTGGATCGGTGATGTTGCATTGCATAAATGCCGGAGAAGACTCCGTGCGATTGGTTGTTTTTCGGGTTTTCTACGTGGTAGATTGCAACAGGGAGCCTTTGGGATTAACCCAAAGGTGCACCCGGAAAACTGGGCGGATGCATGATCTTGCCAACTTGGTGGCCGAAGAGCCAACTTGAACATAACCGGGTTATGTGAAATGTGATGGAAATGGGACTCGAGAGAAGTTTGACCCGCGCATATGGCTTAAACTGTCGTTGCGATGTGAGCACGGGTTAGATGGAACCGTACCCGTTCTATGTCGTTCGGTTAAAGAGACCTAAGGGTATGTGGCACTTGCCGTTGGCATAGATTAGGGTCTTCGGCGGTCAATGGCTTAAATTGTCGTGACCCAGACCAAGAAGACAAAATGCTCATAGGTTTGGCCGTCAAAATGGCGGTGGTGAGTCTGGAATGTCTATGGCTTTAATTGACGTGACATCGACCTGTTCACCGAGAATGTGCCCTGAGAGCACGGGGCGTGTGGCCGTGCGAGCCAACGTCTGTGATGAAATGAGTATGGATATATTGCTCGCTTATGCTAATGAAATGCAGGGAAGGAGCATCGCCGCCCCAAGCTGGGGGCGGGATCGTTATAATTTGGTCAGTATTGCTGACCGTTGCCTTGTTTTGCCACCGTGTGGTGGTTTATTGCTTGCAGGTGCTGCTGGACCAAGCGGTCAATAGCGGGCTAAAGCCCAAAATGCGAAGCCGGCCCTCGAAGGCCTAATTGGATTGTTTACTGTTTTATTCATGTATGACCGGCCTGCGTGCCGTGGTTTGTAAAGCATGTAATATGAAGTGAACAATTTTGTAAGGCCTTAAGGCCTGTACTTGTGTATGTACAACATTCCTATTTGGTATTAGTGGACATTCATGCTTTAGTGCTGGGTTCTTTATTGCAACTTTTATAAACTGCTTCCGCTAGAATGCTCTGTGTAGGACGGTATGACTGGTTGGATGGTTTCCATGAGTAACCACCCGGTCTATCTGTGGTATACGACATCGGGCCCCGGCCGGACCTACTGCTATATGCTATACGATGGATAGGGGGTGTTATAATTTGGTATAAGACTACTGGTTTTGGTCGGGCTTAAGATGAATTCGTGGGCGAATTCTTTTTAAGGGGTGGTGAGCACATGTGTGTGCGTCATCGTTATAACAGTAAAAGAACCCATGAATGTCCACTTAGGAATGAAAATACACGTGTTTGGGGAACCTGTGTGTTACTATAATTACTATTTGCAATTTTATTTGGTCGCTTAACGGTGTTTTGTACCACTATAGGTGACCAGAAGTGGTGCTGGGCCGTCGGAACGTCGAGTTTCTGAGGCTAGCAGTGCACCGGATGTTGCTCCTGCAACACCTCTATCGGCTGAGACCATACTATTGGTGGCCGAAGCAGTGTTGGCCATGATTAATGCGCAGCCTGCAAGGCAAACGCAGCAGCCTGCTCCTGCAGTGGAGCAGGTACCGCTGCAAGAGGCTGAGCCGAGCAGAGTGGAACAGGTTGTAGTGGAGCCGTTGGTGCCAAGGAGGGCAGCAGAGAGACAGCTCAAGCATGTCATGAGCTTTAATCCTCCGGTATTCTCGGGGTTGGGAACCCCAACTCAAGCTGAGGACTGGCTCTCCAGGGTGAAGAGAGTCATGACAGCAACGGAGACGGAGGAGTGGGAAATGACCACCATCGCTACGTTCCTTCTGGACGATGAATCGAGAATGTGGTGCGAAGGTTTGGAGCTGCACCTATTGAGAGGTAGGCAACTCATTGATGTCTCGATGGAGGAGTTCTCGAGATTGTTCTTGGCTAGACACCTCCCTTCAGCGCAGAGGATAGCGTTGGAGAACGAGTTCTTGAAGTTGGTTCAAGGGGACAGTACCGTGGATGAATATCTCCATGAGTTTACTCGTTTGAGTCGTTATGCTAGCTCCACCATCGTGGATGAGGAGCGCAAGACGAATCGATTCTACGAAGGCTTGAGAGATGAGTTAAGGTTACTACTCTCGGGGCCGATGACGCAGGGTTTCTTGACCTTGCTCAACACGGCCCGGTCCTTGGAGAAGGACATGAAGAATGTGCAAGCAAAGAAACGCTTGGGTGATAGGAAATCCGAGTTCAAAGTGCCGACTACTTCAAAGTCCGGCTATCGGAGGTCCTTCAAGAAGCATAGGACTTCGGGTCCAGCTCCTTCTGGTGCTTCTGGGGCGACTACGGGTCGGACACCGGGTGCATGTTTTACTTATGGAAAGACGGGGCACTTTGCCCGCGATTGTTGGAGCGGACGCCCCAAGTCCGAGAGAAAGCCGAGAGCTACTTACGAAGAGAAGGGCAAGGCGGTGGAGTCAACCGCATCCCACTATACTCCGACCCAACCAAGGGTCTATAGTCTTGGCCAACAGGAGGCCATTAAACAGGCTGATGTGGTGATAGGTACGGTTTAATTTATAGCAAGTCAATTTCTTTAAATACTTGTTATGCATATGTTACCTTACCACTGCTTGTTTAGGATTTGTTTTGATTTGTGAAAATCTGGCAAGAGCACTCTTTGATACGGGAGCTTCACACTCCTTCTTGTCCGATGGATTTATATCACGCATCGGAGTCCCTTCTTCGATGGCGAAGGATAAGTTGGATTTGTTGTTGCCCAATGGGTGTTCGATGCGCGCGGATAGGATCTGCGATGTTAAGATTCGTATTGGGGATCAATAGTTCGATCTGCAGGCGTCGTTACTTCCGTTAGTGGAGTTCGATGTTATATTTGGCATGGACTGGCTCTCGGAGCAGCAGACCTATATTGATTGCGGTAGCAAGGAAGTCAAGCTGGGAGCAAGTCGTGAGATGACTTTCACGGGCTTAAAGGGGTCGAGCAAGACGTTGATGTCTGCTCTTCAGGTGGTGAAGGCGGTTCGTGCCGGTGCAGAACTGTTCTTTACACTAGTGGAGGTTGCGAAGCCGAAGCCCGTGTTGGATTGTATTTCAGTGGTATCGGAATACCCTGATGTGTTCCCCGCAGATCTTCCTGGAGCCCCGCCTCAGCGGGAGATAGATTTCACGATTGAGCTAGTGCCAGGTGCAAAGCCTGTGCCACGATCTCCTTATCGGCTAGCGCCTAAGGAAATGGCGGAGCTGAAAGTTCAACTGCAAGAGTTGTTGGAGCAAAGGTATGTACGCCCGAGTTCTTCGCCTTGGAGCGTGCCAGTCCTGTTTGTTAAGAAGAAGGACGGAAGCTTGAGGCTGTGTATTAATTATCGTGAGCTCAACAAGTTGACGGAGAAGAACAAGTACCCGATCCCCCGAATTGATGATCTATTCGATCAGTTAGTCGGGTCGACGGTGTACTTGAAGTTGGATCTCAAGTCTGGGTACTATCAGCTGCGAATAAGGGAGAGTGATATCCCGAAGACAGCGTTTAGTACGAGATACAGACATTATGAGTTTACGGTCATGCCGTTTGGGCTGACTAATGCGCCGTCAGTGTTCATGTATTTGATGAACAGGACTTTCAGGGATTACTTGGACCATTTTGTGATCGTCTTCATCGACGATATTTTGGTGTACTCGCAGAGTGAGGAAGATCACTTCAAGCACCTTCATTTGGTTTTGGAGACGCTAAGGAGGAATCAACTGTATGCCAAGTTCTCGAAGTGCAAGTTTTGGATATCCTCAGTGGCGTTCCTCGGTCATATAGTGAGTGGAGAGGGTATTGTTGTGGATCCGGCAAAGATTGTTGCGATACGGGAGTGGCCTGAGCTTGCTACGATAGCGGAAGTCCGGAGCTTTCTGGGGCTTGCCGGCTATTATAGGCTCTTCGTAGAGAACTTCTCGCGGATAGTGTTACCTCTCACTACTTTGAAGAGAAAGGAGCAGAAGTTCGTTTGGATGCCATAGTGCGCGTGAGCTTTTGAGGAGTTGAAGTGTCGGTTGACCACGACGCCTGTGCTGAGTTCTCCATGTGGGACCGAAGGCTATGAGATTTATAGCGATGCTTCGGGCAACGGTTTAGGTTGCGTGCTACTACAACACGGAAGTGTAATAGCTTATGGCTCGAGACAGCTAAAAGTGCATGAAAGGAACTATCCGGTCCATGACTTGGTTAGCGGCCGTGATTTTTGCCTTGAAGCTGTGTAGACATAATTTGTACGGTGTGAAGATTGATATCTACACGGATCATAAGAGCCTGAAGTATCTGACTGATCAGAAAGATCTGAATACGCAGCAGCGTAGATGGATGGAGTTCCTGGGGGACTATACATTCAAGATCCACTACGTGTCGGGTAAAGGTAATGCGGTTGCGGACGCGTTGAGTCGCCGAGCCCCAGCTCGAGCCAATTGGCTATCGGTGCATGATGAGCGGTTGGTGCGGGAGTTGGAGGCGTTGGAGATTGTTTGTGTGGATATGCAAGCAAGTGCTGAAGGAGTACTGAATTGGACTGAATTCCAATATGACCTGACTGATCGGATTCGGCAGGCTTTGGATATGAATGTCCATATGAAGCAGTTCATGGTAGAGGCTCTGGATGGGTCAAATTCCCAATTCGTCGTGGAGGATGGATTACTTTGGGAAGACGGTCGTCTGTGCGTCCCAAGTGTGGGCAATTTGCGGGTGGAATTGTTGTACGAGGCACACCATAACAAGTACTCGATTCATCCGGGGAGCACGAAGATGTTCCGCGATGTAAAGAAACTGTTTTGGTGGCCGGGATTGAAGAAAGATGTGGCGCTCTACGTAGCGAAGTGCCAAACTTGCTCCTTGGTGAAGGCGGAGTGCCAAAAGTCGGGAGGATTTCTTAAGTCCTTGCTTATTCCGGAGTGGAAATTCGACGACATCTCTATGGACTTTGTGCACGGTTTGCCAAGGTCACAAAAGGGGAACGACGCCATTTGGGTGGTCGTGGATCGGTTAACGAAGGTGTCGCATTTCATTCCGCATAGGAAGGATGATCTGGTGGAGAAGTTGGCAAAACTGTATGTGGATAACATTTAACGGCTTCATGGTGTGCCCCGCAGCATCGTGAGTGACCGAGATGGGCGGTTCACGTCCAATGATTGGAGGCTTGTGTAGCAAATATTGGGAACAAAATTAAAATTCAGCACAGCCTTCCACCCACAAACGGATGGGCAGACCGAGAGGGTCAATAGAACCATGGAAGACATGCTTCGCATGTGTGTCTTGGATTTTGGAAAGCAATGGGAAGACCACCTTTATTTGGTGGAGTTCGCATACAACAATAGCTACCAAGCGAGTATTCAAATGGCTCCCTTCGAGGCCCTATATGTTAGAAAATGTCGCACGCCGTTGTCTTGGCTAGAAACGGGTGAGTCAAAGTTGTATAAGCGTTTAGAAGTGGAGGATGCTACTTCTTTGGTGAGAACCATTTGGGAGAGGTTACTTATCGCTCAGGACCGGCAAGCAAAGTACTTTAATGCAAGCATAGGAACGTGGAGTTTGCTGTGGGCGATTGGGTGTACTTAAAGATCAAGCCGTTCAAGGGTGTCTTGCGGGTGCGGCGATTGAAAAAGCTAAGCCTGAGGTACCTTGGGCCGTTTGAGGTTCTGGAGCGAGTTGGTGAAGCGGCCTATCGGTTGAAGCTTTCAGTGGAGCTTGGTGGATTACATGATGTATTCCATATTTTGGTGCTTCGGAAGGCGGTACAAGAGCCTATGCAAGTGATCGCGGTTGATCAAGTGCCGGTGGATAGTGGGCTGATGACAAAAGTCAAGCCCGTGCGGATTGAGGACTCGGAGGTCAAGCGGCTACGCAATAAAGAGATCAAGATGGTTAAGGTCCGGCGGGACAATTGCGGTCGTGAGGAGCTCTCTTGGGAGCAAGAGCAGACGATGCTTGACGGGTATCCGGAGTTGTTCCGCTCAGGTACAAATTTTGGTTTTGTACATGTCTTTCCTTTATATAATTTCGTGGACGAAATTCTTTTAAGAGGGGGAGAGTTATAACGCCCCGAAAGTCAAAAGGGCGACGGGAGATGTTTTGGCCCAGTTTTGGGTTCTGGCAGTAGGCACACGCCCTGGGACACGGGCGTGTCCCAGGGCATGTCAGGCTGGGTTCGACGTTTTGGTCGAGAGGTCGACGATTTTGGGGTCGACGATCGTCGAGCTAAGAACACGGCCTGAGACACGGGCGTGTCTCAGGGAGTGTCGAGCCCATGCCGACAATCGGACCGGGGTGTGGACGATTTTCGCTCGACGAAGTGCCGAGACATGGCACACGGCCTGTAACACGGTTGTGTCGCAGGGCGTGTCGACCCGTGTCGACACTCATCCCGGGGAGTCGACGAATTTTGCTCGACGATGTGTCGAGAGAAGGCACACGACCTAGGACACGGGCGTGTCCAAGGCCGTGTCGTGTGGTCGACGAACTTCGCTCGACGAAGTGTCGCGACCGTGTACACGGCCTGGAGCCCAGGCGTGTTTGAGTTGACACGGGTAAGGACACGGGCGTGTCCAAGAACCCGTGTAGTTCTTGGGTTGTTTTCGGGATAAATTGATGGGGGTACACGGCCGGCCACACGGCCGTGTCAGATGGAACACGGGCGTGTCAGGTCGAACACGGGCGTGTTCGATGCCCGTGTGTGGTTCCAGGTGCGCCGATTTTGATGGCGAATGAGACATACGGCCCTGGACACGGGCGAGTGCCAGGCCGTGTTCGGTCCAGATTGGACATTTCAGTCCCGAATCAAAGCCGTTCATTTATTTAATCTGGGATCCAATGGCTGGGGGTTGTTCCTGATGAGATATACCCATGATTGGACTTTGAAACCCTCACTTTTCTTGAGTGGTTATCTTTCTAAAGTTTAGAGAGAGGAGAGCCAAGGAAGGAAGAAGAAGCTAGATCCGGCCATTGGAGGAGCTTCGAAGCTCCAAATCGCGAGCCGACTCCGGATCCGCGAAGGCAAAGAGAGTGTGGTGCTTTTCATCTGCTTACTTTTCCATGGCACCAAAGAGGAATGCTAGGGTAAAGATTCTCTTCTTGAGCATGTGAAGCTCTCCTTATTTACATAGGAAGCCCGCTCTCGCGAGTTTGCGGTGAGTTGGAGGCATTCCTACGGGTAGACATGAGTAGTCCCCGTTGTGTAGAGTCCGTAAGCGAGAATGGACATAGGCATGATGTGTGAAGCCTACCCGGACATGTGGTCTGGATCGGTGATGTTGCATTGCATAAATGCCGGATAAGACTCCGTGCGATTGGTTATTTTTCGGGTTTTCTACGTGGTAGATTGCAACAGGGAGCCTTGGGGATTAACCCAAATGTGCACCCGGAAAACTGGGCGGATGCGTGATCTTGCCAACTTGGTGGCCGGAGAGTCAACTTGAACATAACCGGGTTATGTGAAATGTGATGGAAATGGGACTCGGGAGAAGTTTGACCCGCGCATATGGCTTAAACTGTCGTTGCGATGTGAGCACTGGTTAGATGGAACCGTACCCGTTATATGTCGTTCGGTTAAAGAGACCTAAGGGTAAGTGGCACTTGCCGTTGGCATAGATTAGGGTCTTCGGCAGTCAATGGCTTAAATTGTCGTGACCCAGGCCAAGAAGACAAAATGCTCATAGGTTTGGCCGTCAAAATGGCTGTGGTGAGTCCGGAATGTCTATGGATTTAATTGATGTGACATCGACCGGTTCACCAAGAATGTGCCCTGAGAGCACGAGGAGTGTGGCCGTGCGAGCCAATGTGTGTGATGAAATGAGTATGGATATATTGCTCGCTTATGCTAATGAAATGCAGGGAAGGAGCATCGCCGCCCCGAGCTGGGGGCGGGATCGTTATAATTTGGTCAGCATTGCTGACCATTGCCTTGTTTTGCCACCGTGTGATGGTTTGTTGCTTGCAGGTGCTGCTGGACCAAGCGGTCAATAGCGGGCTAAAGCCCAAAATGCTAAGCCGGCCCTCGAAGGCCTAATTGGAGTGTTTACTGTTTTATTCATGTATGACCGACCTGTGTGCCGTGGTTTGTAAAACATGTAATATGAAGTGAACAATTTTGTAAGGCCTTAAGGCCTGTACTTGTGTATGTACAACATTCCTGTTTAGTATTATTGGACATTCATGCTTTAGTGCTGGGTTCTTTATTGCAACTTTTATAAACTGCTTCCGCTAGAATGCTCTGTGTAGGACGGTATGACTGGTTGGATGGTTTCCATGAGTAACCACCCGGTCTATCTGTGGTATACGGCGTCGGGCCCCGGCCGGACCTACTGCTATATGCTATGCGACAGATAGGGAGTGTTACAAGTACAAAGATGTACTTGGATATGAAGAAATCCTTTTGGTGGCCTGGACTGAAGTGGGATGTAGCTTTGTACGTGAATCGATGTCAAACTTGTGCCTTGGTGAAGGCCAAGTGTCAGAAGCCGGGCTTGTTCCTAAAGCCTCTTCCAATCTCCGAGTGGAAATTCGATGACATCTCCATGGATTTTGTGCATGTGTTACGTATATCGCAGCAGGGTAACGACGTGATTTGGGTGATTGTGGATCGCTTAACCAAAGCAGCTCACTTCATCCCAAATCGGAAGGAGGACAGCGTGGAGAAGCTGGTGGAGTTGTATGTTCGCAACATTGTGCGACCACATGGGATTTCCAAAAGTATAGTCAGCGATCGTGACGGACGTTTCACGTCCAAGGACTGGAGGTTGGTTCAGAAGAGTCTGGGCACAAAGCTAAAGTTCAGTACGACTTTCCATCCTCAAATTGATGGGCAAACCGAAAGAACGAACCGTACTATGCAGGATATACTGAGGATGTGTATTCTCGACTTCAACAAGAAATGGGAGGATCACCTCTTCAAGGTGGAGTTCGCGCACAACAATAGTACCAAGCAAGTATAAAGATGGCGTCGTACGAAGCTTTGTATGGGAGGCGGTGTCGAACACCGATGTTGTGAACAGAGGCTGGAGACACCAAACTATTGGGAAAAGAAGTGGTAGCTAATGCTTGTGAGTTGGTACGGACCATTCAAGACCGCTTGAAGGTGGCTCAAGATTAGCAAGAAAAATATTTTAATGCTCGCCATAGGAAGCTGGAGTTCGCGGTAAGCGATTGGGTCTATTTAAAGATCAAGCCATTCAAAGGCATTTCACGGATTCTCCGACTCAAGAAGTTGAGTCCAAGGTTTTTGGGACATTTCGAGGTTGTTGAACGGGTGGGAGAAGCAGTGTACCGATTGGCGTTGTCCGCAGAGCTGAGTGGATTACACGACGTCTTCCATGTCTCCGTCTTGAGGAAAGCCTTGATAGAGGCTAGTGTGGTGATCAAATCAGCATCGGTGATGATAGAGGAAGACTTGAGGATGCGAGTCCATCCAATTGCTATCGAGGATTCAGAAATTCGGCAGTTGCGGAACAAAGAGGTTAAACTCGTAAAAGTTCGATGGGACAACTGCGCCGGTGAGGAGCTCTCTTGGGAGCGAGAACAAACCATCCTGGAGGAGTATCTAGAGTTTTTCCGTTCAGGTATCATTTAAGTTTTGTGTACCCTTTTTTTCTTTTTGTAATTTCGGGACAAAATTCTTTTAAGGGGGAGAGAGTTGTAATACCCCAAAATTCTAAAGAGGGACGAGCATCGTCGAGAGCCAAGTTTGGGTCTTGGTAAGGGAAGACGGCCTAGGATACAGGCATGTCCATGGCCATGTCGTGCTCGGGTTCGTCGAGATCCCGGGAAGTCGACGATTTTCGCTCGACGAAGTGTCGAGACAGGGAACACGGCCTAGGACACGGATGTGTCCATGGCCATGTCGTCCCCGGGTTCGATGGAGAACTCAGGTGGTTGATGAACTATGTTCGACGAAATGTTGAGACAGTGAACACGACTTGGGACACGGGCATGTACAAGGCCGTGTCGTGCGCGTGTTCGGCGAATTTTTTGCGAGGTTGACGAAGAGGCAGTCGATGATCGTCGAGACTTCGAACACGGCCTGAGACACGGGCGTGTCCCAGGCCGTGTCCTTCTCAGGTTGTGAGCCGGGCTGTGTTAAGGGATTGAACATGGCCTGGAGCCCAGTCATGTTCGGCCTGACACGGGCGTGTCAATTTCGACACGGGCGTGTCGATTACCCATGTCCTTCTCGGGTGGGTTTTGATCCTGTGTCGAGGGAGGAACACGCCCAACAACACGGGTGTGTACTGCATGACACGGGCGTGTCAGCTTTGACACGGGCATGTTAAGAGCCCGTATCCTTTTTTGGGTGCGACGATTTCGGCGTCGATTGAGGCACACGGCCATGAACACGGGCGTGTCACAAGCCATTTTCGGCCCAGGTGTTTTGATTTTCAGTTTGGATCGTGGCCGTTCGTTTCCTTCTTTTGGGATCTGATGGTCCAGGATTGTCCTTGCTGAGTTAAGTCCGAGAATAGGGTTTGGGAACCCTCATTCTTCATCAAATACTCCCTTTCTAAGATCTAGATAGAAGGGAGAGCAAGGAAGGAGGTGAAGGAGAGATCCAGATGCCGGAGAAGCTTCGGTGCTCCAAATCGCGAGCCGAGTCCAGATCCGTGGAGGCAAGACCGTTGTGAAGGTTTTCATCTGGCTAAGTGTCCATGGCCAGGAAGAGGGGTCGGAAGGTAATGACACTTCTCCTCTTTATTTTAGGATGCGTGTTTAACATCTTTTACTTTCTAGTTTTTGGGCACCAAACTCTCAAATGAGTGGGGTTTAGGTCACCATGGTTCAAGAGGAACCTCCGGGTTGATTGAGTCTGTCCTCGCCATGTTTTTGCATTAGAGATCCGCTCCGTTAGTGGATTAGGCATGGTGGGTGAAGCCGTGGTCACGACCGTTAGTCCGACTCGGTGATGTTGCATACGAGCTTTAGGGATTTTGTAGAAATCCGATGCGGCAAGATGTCGTTTGTGATGTTTATGTTTTTTTCCCTTTTCTCGAGTGAGTATGTGTAGCTGGAACTGGACAAGGTTAGCTCCGCAATGGCGGTAGATGGTTTCCTTAGTGGACAAGGTTATCTCCGCATTGGCGGTAGATGGTTTCCTTGGTGCGCGGGGACGTTGCAGTACAAATGAGGGATTAGGGTGGAAATGTTATTTGGATTATGATGTTCCAAGGCATGGCTTTGTCTCCGTGGTCGGCTGGCTATCCTGTGACGAGCAAGTCATGTGTGGAGAGTGTCCCGGCGAGACTAGTCCCCTTCTGTGAGACTGACGAGAACGTCAAGCATGGGACAAGCCCGGGCAATGAGGCCACGAGCAGGTGGGGTCCAACAAGGCTTCTTAGAATCGGTCAGTGTGTTAGATGAAATCCTGGCATGAGAAGTCAGAGCTTGCAGGCAAGCCCGAGTCTAAGACCATGAGCTGGTGGGGCCTTGGCAAGAATTCCCTATGGCGGCCTGTGTGCCATTGGGGAAAATGTTGTACCCCTTTGTTTGCGGCTTAATGCCAATGGGGAAATGTTGAATACCCAGATGATGTGCTAGATGCATACGCGATAGGGTGACTTGGGTGAAGCTCGGGTTTTGCATACATGTTTCATAGTAGGCCCTTTTTCTTTATATGCTCCACGGTAAAGAACATGCATGTTTGTTACATAGTTTGAGGTCATCTTTTGCTGACCTACGTTATAACAAAATTTTTATAGGGCAAGGATCGCAAGCAGGAGCTAGCTCGCCGGACAAAAAGCCCTAAGCCTCATGAAGTGTTACCAGCTTCACATTAGCTCTACTTTTGTGATATTGTATGTTTGATGCTTTTAACTTCCGGCTTGCACGCCGAGGTAGCTTAGGAGTGCCTTTGCACTTTGATATGATATGTATTGATAGAGTTTTGGACTCTCATTTATTGTAAGGCCATAAGGCCGTTTCGATACGCTTGTGTATGTGGATAACTTCTAGTCTTGGTTGATATTTCTATTGTGGTTTGTTTATGAGTTTTGAGATTGGGTAGTTATATCATCTTTTAATACTAAAGTTGTGGCGTCTGTATGTTGTGGGGCCCCAACCGGACCCATATTATACGGTCATTATAGGGGAGGTGTTACAGATACAATAATACAACACAACACTACATCATTTTAACTAGCTGCTAACATAATTCTACTTGAGTGAGTCATGGATCCACTTGAGCTAGTTGTTGGCTGTCTATCTTCTCATATTCTCCCCCTTTGGTATGTGTATTGTCCTTAAGACAAACTGATTAGTTGTATTGACAGCTGATCAACTGCAGCAATTGCCTGCTCCCCCTCAACTGAGGCATCCTTTGTCAGATTTTTGGTTTACATTCTAGTTTATACCAGTCTGTATACCACTTGATGGTCTTTATAGTCTTGATGTCTCATCAAGGACTCATCTACTTGCAAGAAAAGTAAATCCTGCAACACAAACTGGAGTTTGGAGTTGCTGAAGCTTTCCTAAGTTCTACATACCCAACTCAACCAAGAGGGTGTTGAACTTGACTTCATCTAGTGGCATGATAATCATGACAGTCACTTGTCAGTCAGGGCAAACTCAGGATTGAGTTCTTCCATATGATTCCAAACTTATTGATACTTAATATTCATATGCATAGTCTTGCTATGACAGTCACTATTCCTAGCAACTTAGATTACACTAGTAGAATATCAATATAAAAGAAATTATACTTATCTGGAGGTTATGGTTCTGATTCCATAAGATTTCTGTTTGACCAACTTGAGTTCGACGAATTATTTAGAATTCGTCGAGCTCCGTTCGATGAATTCTTCTGATTTTGTCGAGCTCCGTTCGACAAAAGAAGGTTATTTCATCGAGCTCCATTCATGTTGATTCTTAGCAACTCCCTAGCATCTTGCACGGTTTCTTTTTGCTGAGCCAGATTATCTCCCCTTCTTTAACATCTGACTTGTCTTTGGCTTCAGCTTTCTGATTAGCAGTACAAGAGTGTTCAGCCCACTTAGTACTATCTTCATCATTACATTGACCTCCACTCTTGATCACCACTTGATCAATCCCTTTTTGGTTTTTGAATAGATAGAGAAGAGCTAGTCTGCTGTGATTCTCTTCTCCCTATAGCTGATTGCAGATGATACCATTGGTGCAGTTTCCAGCTTTCTCATCTCATGAGGCTGAATGTGGCTTGCCTTCTTCCTGCAGGTGCCATCACTTGAGTGGATTCCCTTCAGCTTCTGCAATGTCCATGGTGACAAGCTGGTCCTCAGCAGTAATGCTAATCTATTCTGAACTGGGGGAACTTTGGCTATGATTCAAGCTTGTCCAGCAACCTTGACTGAACATGCTCCCCATCAGCATTTGTACAGATCTTGTCCTTAATGCCCACTAACTTGGACACCTTATCCTTTTATTAGGATAACTTCCTTGTTCCAGTCCAAGTTCTGGAACATCTTCTGTCCAAGTGCCACATGGGGGATGGACACTTAGACTAACCTGCAAAACAGAATTATCTTACCTTAGGACCCCAATAGGTATTGGGTCCTAGGGTTCCTGATAGCCTGAAATCTGACTTGTCTACCTGAAGAATTTCTGACAGGTAAGCTAACTCTTGCTCTAGACACAGAAGGATTGTGCCAGCAATCTAGAGCAAAATGCCCCCACATTATCACAACACCAACACTCATGAAAATTATATCTTCTTTTCTAATCAGGTCTTGTAGTGTGGTTAACTGCTGACTGAACAGAAGGAAGATGAGCAGCAATTTTCTTCAGGTTCCTTTCTGCAAGGATCTGACTGAAGGTACTTCTTTCAGTAGGCTTTCTTTGATTGCCCTGAATGATATTCATAGTTGTCGTCTTTGCAGAAGACATGCTGTTTATATCATCACAACAAGCCAAGTTAGGCTTACTGGTAGACTGACACTTGGTCTGAGTCCTTGTTGGATGGGCTTGAGTGAAAGCCACTGCCTTTTCCTTGTGAGTTGGGGCTGAGACACCAAATATAAATGGTCCAGCATGGGCAATTTGTACTTTATCATGGGGAGCCATAAAGGCACACATTCCCCTACCCTTTCTTCTCTCATTGTAAGATACACTTGTATTCTTACAAGAAGAATTCCCAATCTTATAGTGACCATAATTGCAGTCCTGGTCATACCTATGAGAAGGGAGAATTACCTTATGAAGGTTGACTGTGGCACTATAGGGGCTTTGCCTTTCCCTTTGGAAAGGTTAACTCTTGTGCTTCCCTTGACTGCTAACTCCTTCTTACCCTTTTGGGAGGAGAAGGAATTTATCAAGGGTAGCACAGCTTTAGGCTTGCTGAATTCTGCCACAGCCCTTCTCTCCTTTAGTAGTTTCCATTCAAGATCCACAATGATCTTGTCCTTCTACCTTATGGTATCAATCTGGATGATTGAGATGACCTTCAGTTGGCTGACTTCCCTCACTTTCTGATCCAGCAAGGAAGCTGTCTCAGATTGCTGGGCAGCAGCTAGCTGACGAGAGATAATCTCCTCAGCCTGCATCTTGGCCAACTTCTTGATTTTTTCTTAAGGCATCCAAGATTTGATCATACTTATGAATTAATTGATTGACATCTACCTCAGATTCAAAGCCATCTTCATCACTAGGTGAGGATGCATCAGAATCTGGACATGCCTCATACACAGATAGAGAAGCAGAATTAGGTAATGAATGTACCTTGCTTTGACCAGGCAGATCCTGTCTGCCCTCTTCATATGTCATTGCCATCAGCCCTCTGTAGTTGTGGACATCTTCATCCACCTCTAACTCACTGTCTAATAGTGTCAGAGGGGCCCTGATTCCTGTACTCACAGAATGGTCTTCATCTTCATCTACAATAGCAGCAAGTAGCCCAATGAAGGCTTCTACTTCTTCTTTAGACTCTGAACAGTTGTTAGAAATACTGACTTTCCCTGTCCCTTCCATGTAGCAAGTGAGAGAATCCCACATCTCTTTGGCTGTCTTGCAGTGGACAAGCATCTGGAAGGTGGAGTCATGTAACACCCCCATCCATCGCATGGCATATAACAGAAGGTCCAGCTGGAACCCAACGTTATATACCACAGACATTCGGAAGGGTCACATAAGAATATTTAAACTATCCAATTAAGACTAATCTTCCTACACAGAACATTCTAGCAGAAGCTTTTAAAAGTTGAAAGAAACCAAAACTTAAATCCAATAATCATGAATGTCCACAACCACACCACTGGAATGAAAACCAAATACACTGAAAGGGCATACGGCCTTATGGCCTTACAAATGTTAACTTAACAAAATAGTGTCTTACATACATCAGCTCGCAGGCCGGTCACACATGACAAAATAAAAACAACTATTCTTTACGACATTCGAGGGCCAGCACAGCAACATGGGCTCCAGCCCACTATCTTGCACTCGGCTCCGCAGCAGCTGCAAGCAACATTCCACTGCACGGTGGCAAACAAAGCAACGGTCAGCCAAAGCCGACCAAATTATAACGACCCCTCCCCTTACTTGGGACGACGGTGCTCTTTCCCTGCATATCATTAGCCCAGTAAAACAATAAAACGCAATTATACTACGCAACAGGTGTAGGCTCGCACGGCCAAACACCTCGTGCACTCAGGGCATATTAACGGTGAATCCTGACACTTTAGCATCTTCACCACCATCCCAAAGATGGAAACCACGTGAGCATTTAGCCTTTCTGACCACTGTCTAAGGCTCCCGACTATGCCAATGGCCAGTCCCATTTTCGGGTCTCTCGCACCGAACCACATAGCCTAGGTCCAATTCCACTTGCCCGTTGCTCACACCACATAGTCACTTTAAGACGTACGCACGAGCCAAGCTTCTCTCGGATCCCAAAGCTTTTCCAAACAATCACATAACCCAGTTATGTTCAAGGCCGGTTCCCTGACTGCCAAGTTAGCAGAACACGTTTCCGCTCAGTTTTCCGGGTGCGCCTTGGAGTTAATCCCCAAGGATCCCTGTTGCAATCTACCGCGTAGAAACCCGAAAAACCCAAAGCACGGAGTCTTCTCCGGCAAAACATATCAAATGCAACATCACCGATCCAGACGATACACGTCCGGGTAGGCTTCACACACAATGTCTCTGCCCGGACTTCGATTCCGGACTCTATATGCAACACAAGGGGGACTACTCACATCAACCCCAAGGAACACCACGCACTCACCGCACACTCGCGGGAGCGGGTTTTACCTATGCAAAAGGAAGAGGGCTTCACATGCTGAAGTAGAGAATCGTTACCCTTGTAGTCCGCTTTTGCACCATGGAAAAACTACACTGATAGAAGTCTTCGCAATGGAATTTCTTCCACGGATCCGCTCTCGGTTCTCCAAACAGTGCTTTGATGCTCCGCCGGCGGTCGGAATCCTCCTCCTTCTTCCTCCTCTCTCTAACTCCTTGGAAAGAGAATGGCTTGGAGAAAATGATGAGTTAACTCCCCCATTCTCGGCCTTAATAGAGCAGGAAACCGTCTGAGCCACTGGAGCTTACTTAAAGAAACTAAACGGCTCAGATCTGCACAAAAATCCCCAGACTTGGGCTGAACACGGCCTCGCACACGGCCGCGTTTCAGGCCGTGTGCCTTGGTCGAGGCACGATCGTCGAACGAAGAAACGACACACGGGCAAAGACACGCTCGTGTCTCACCTTACATGCCCGTGTCGGGTCCTCGACACGCCTGTGACCAGGGGGCGTGTCAGATATAACAGCCACGGCAACGGACACAACCCAACTGAACACGGGTAGGGACACTGGTATGAACACGCCCATGTCACTCGACAATCGTCGATCGTCAAACGCAGAGGGTCACTTAACAATCGTCGAGCGCTGTTCGACGATCGTCGAACGCAGGGGGACACGCCCTCCCGACACGCCCGTATCGCCTGGCGTGTTCCTCCCGAACACTTTTCGTCGAACTCAATCGGCTTTCGGGAACACGAGTACAAACACGGTTAGGCACACACCCGTGTCAAATGACACGTTAGTGTCATTCAGCCGTGCTTCTAGCCGTGTCCTTCTCAGGATGAAAACGGCCAAAACACCAGCCGGACACGGCCTTGGACACGCCCGTGTCCTAGGCCGTGTAACCCTATACCGACAGCAAAAATCCCTTTTTACGCGACCAACTCAAATATAATTTTCGGGGCGTTACAAATCTCCCCCACTTAAGGAATTTCTTCCCGAAATTAAGTAAAGGTTCACAAAAATTACAAGTTACCTGAGTGGAATAACTCGGGATATTCCTCCAACATAGCTTGCTCTCGCTCCCATGAAATCTCCTCACATCCGCAATTATCCCAACGAACTTTAAACATTCGGACTTCCTTGTTGCGGAGTCGCTTGACTGCAACATCTTCAATACGTACTGGCTTGACCCTTGTCGTTAATTCATAATCAACCGGTACTTGATTGTCCGCAATGATCAGCGAAGGCTCTTGCACCACCTTACGCAACACCGACACGTGGAACCCGTCCTGTAGCCCACTCAATTCCGCCGACAGCTTCAATCTATACGCCGCCTCGCTAACACGCTCCAGGATTTCAAATGGTCCAAGGTATCTCGGACTCAACTTCTTCAAGCATCGAACCCGCGAGACACCCTTGAACGACTTAATTTTTAAGTACACCCAGTCGCCAACATTGAACTCCAAATTCCTATGTTTGGCATTATAGTACTTTGACTGTCTGTCCTGAGCGATCTTCAACCATTCTTGAATTATCCGTATCACTGAAGTGGCATCTTCCACTGCTTGATGTTTGTAAAGCTTCGACTCGCCCGTCTCCAACCAAGACAACGATGTGCGATACTTTCTCCCGTACAAGGCCTCGAAAGGTGCCATTCCAATACTCGCCTGAAAGATGTTGTTATACGCAAACTCCACCATGTACAGGTGATCTTCCCACTGCTTTCCAAAATCTAGGACGCACATGCAAAGCATGTCTTCCATTGTCCAGTTGACCCTTTCGGTTTAGCCATACGTCTGCGGATGAAAGGCTGTGCTGAACTTTAGCTTAGTACCCAACAGACTATGCACCAACCTCCAGTCATTCGACGTGAAACGCCCATCTCGATCACTAACAATACTGCGGGGCACACCATGCAATCGTACAATATTCTCCACATAGAGTTTGGCTAACTTTTCCACGCATCTTCCTTCCTGACTGGAATAAAGTGCGACACCTCTGACAACCTATCTACGACCACCCAAATGCCGTCGTTTCCCTTCTGCGACTTCGGCAAACCATGCACAAAAGCAATAGATATGTCGTCGAATTTCCATTCCGGGATATGTAGGGACTTCACGAAATCTCCGGGCTTTTGGCATTCCGCCTTCACCAATGCACAAATTCAGCACTTGGCAGCATAAAGTGCTACATCTTTCTTCAATCCTGGCCACCAGAATAATTTCTTCATGTAGCTATACATCTTCGTGCTTCCCGGGTGGATTGAGTACTTGGTATGATGAGCCTCATACATCAACTCCTCCCGAAGATTAGCCGCACTAGGATCGCATAGGCGACCGTCCTTCCTTAGCAACCCATCCTCAACCGCAAACTGGGAATTTGACCCATCCAAAGATTCATCCAAGATCCGCTTCATGCTATTGTCCTGAACCCAAGCCCGTCGAACTCTATCAGCTAGGTCACACTGCACCTCTGTCCAAAACAGTTTCGCCTCAGCACTAGACTGCTTGTCGACGCAAGATATATAACGTCCCAAAACTCAAAAGAGCGACGGGAGGCGTTCCGGGCCAAATTTGGAATTTGGCAGGAGGTACACGACCTGGGACACGGGCGTGTCCCAAGGCGTGTCATGTTGAGTTCGATGATTTGGCCGAGAGGTCGATTAAATTGGGTTCAACGATCGTCGTGCAGCAAACACAGCCCTGGATACAGGCGTGTCGGGGTAGTTCAAAGTTCAGGCAAATCGATCAGGCAGAAATCTGGGTTCGACGATCGTCGAGCAACGGTCGACGATCTGGTCACAATGCTGCGGTCGACGATCTGTCGATATTCTGGGTTCGACGATCGGGCCGTGGGTTTGATGATCGGGCCGTGGGTTCAACGATCGGGCCGTGGGTTCGACGATCGAACCAGCGATATCCGTTTGACGATCGGGCCGTGCGTTCGACTATTTGGCCAGATTTTTCCGGTAGACGATCTGGCAGCGGTCGATGATCTTGGTTCGACGATCGTCAAGCGCGGGGCAGATTGTGGCGTGTTTGAGTCGATCGACGTGGAGGGTCGACGTAGGGGTTTTTGGCGGGAGTTGAATAAATGTTCCGACACTATTTTGACGCGGACGTGTCCTGCTCCTATTGGTGTACTGTGCGGTGCTTATCCCCATTTGTCTAGGTCAGACCTGGATTGTATAAGTGCATCCCTTTTTGTGGGATCCGATGGCTGTTGTTATCCCGAAAGGGTTATACCCGAGAGAAGGGTTTCAAAACCATTATTTTCTGCCGTAAGTTCTCCGTCTAAATCCTAGAGAGAGGGGAGAGCAAAGGAGGAAGAAGAAGTCTAGATCCAGTCTTTGGAGGAGTTTTAGAGCTCCAAATCGCGAGCTGACTTCGGATAAGGCAAGGAGATTGCAGTGCTCTTCATCCGCTTACTTTTCATCGCGCCAAGGAAGAATGCTAGGGTAACGATTCACTACTTGAGCATGTGAAGCTCTACTTATTTTGCATAGGAAGCCCGCTCTCGCGAGTTTGCGTTAAGTTTGAGGAGTTCCTTCGGGTAGATATGTGAAGTCCCCATTGTGTAGAGTCCGTAATCTAGAACGGACATAGGCATGATGTGTGAAGCCTATCCGGACATATTGGTCTGGATCGGTGATGTTGCATTGCATAAATGCCGGAGAAGACTCCGTACGGATGTTTATTTTTCGGGTTTTCTACGTGGTAGATTGCAACAGGGAGCCTTGGGGATTAACCCTAAGGTGCACCCGGAAATCTGGGCGGATGCGTGATCTTGCCAACTTGGTGGCCTGGGAGCCAACTTGAACATAACTGGGTTATGTGATTTTGTGATGGAAACGGGACTCAGAGAAGTTTGACCTGCGCATATGTTTTAAATTAACGTTGCGATGTGAGCACGTGTTAGATGGAACCGTACCCATTCTATGTCGTTCGGTTAGAGCCGTTGGCATAGATGAGGGTCTTCAGAGGTCTATAGTTTAAATTATTGTGACCCATGCCGGGAAGACAAATTGCTCATTGTTTGGCCGTCCAAAGGGATGGTGGTTAGTCGGCGGGCTTTGACCGTGATCACCGAGAATGTGCCCTGAGTGCACGGGGTGTGTGTCCATACGAGCCTACACCTGTGATGTAGTGATATTACTATATTGCTTGATTATACTAATAAAATGCAGGGAAGTAGCATCGCCGCCCCGAGTTGGGTGCGGGATCATTATAATTTGGTCAGCATTGCTGACCGTTGCTTTTGTTTACCACCGTGCGGTGGTTTGTTGCTTGCGGGTGTTGCTGGACCAAGCGGTAAATAGCGGGCTAAAGCCCAAATTGCGAAGCCGGCCCACGAAGGCCTAATTGGAGTGTTTACTTGCTTTTGTTCATGTATGACCGGCCTGCGTGCCGTGGT
The DNA here is from genome assembly GCA_039583875.1 of Platanthera guangdongensis. Taxonomy (NCBI): domain Eukaryota; kingdom Viridiplantae; phylum Streptophyta; class Magnoliopsida; order Asparagales; family Orchidaceae; genus Platanthera; species Platanthera guangdongensis. The sequence continues at coordinate 52,455 of JBBWWR010000175.1, read as the reverse complement.
ATTGAAAACATGTAATTTGAGTAAACCATTTGTAAGGCCTTATGACCAGTACTTGTGTATGTACTTCATTCCTTCTTGGCTTATTAGTGGACATTCATGTTTGTTGTTGGGTTCTTTTAATTGCAACTATTTAAACTGCTTCCGCTAGAATACTTTGTGTAGGATGTTGTGATTGGTTGTATGGTTTCCATTGAGTAACCACGTGGTTTGTCTGTGGTATATGACGTCGGGCCCCGGCCAGACCTACTACTATATGCTATGCGACGGATAGGGGGTGTTATAATTTGGTATTAGACTACTGGTTTCGGTCAGGCTTAAAATGAATTCGTGGGCGAATACTTTTTAAGGGGTGGTGAGCATATGTGTGTGCGTCATCGTTATAACAACAAAAGAACCCATGAATGTCCTGTTAGGAATGAAAATATACGTGTTTGAGGAACCTGCATGTTCCTATAATTGTTGTTTGCAATTTTGTTTGGTCGCTTAATGGTGTTTTGTACCACTATAGTTGACCAGAAGTGGTGCTGGGCCGTCGGAACGTCGAGTTTCTGAGGCTAGCAGTGCACCAAATGATGCTCCTGCAACACCTTCATCGGCTGAGATCATATGATTGGTTGCTGAAGCAGTGTTTGCCATGATCAATGCGCAGCCTGTAAGGCAAATGCAGCAGCCCGCTCTTGAGATGAAGCAGGTACCTCTTCCAAAGGTAGAGCCGAGAAGAGTGGAGCAGGTAGTAGTGGAGCCATTTGTTCCAAGGACGGCAACCGAGAGACAGCTCAAACATGTCATGAGCTTTAATCCTCCGGTATTCTCGGGGTTGGGAACCCCATCTCAAGCTGAAGACTGGCTCTCCAGGGTGAAGAGAGTCTTGACAGCAACGGAGACGGAAGAATGGCAAATGACCACTATTGCTACGTTCCTTTTGGATGGTGAAGCTAGATTGTGGTGGGAAGGATTGGAGCTGCGTCAATTGAGAGGTAGGCAACTTATAGAGGTCTCGATGGAAGAGGTATCGAAACTGTTCTTGGCTAGGTACCTCCCTTCGACGCAGAGGATAGCTTTGGAGAGCGAGTTCCTGAAGTTGGTTCAAGGAGAGAGTAGTGTGGATGAATATCTCCACGAGTTTACTCGATTGAGTCGGTATGTAAGCTCCACCATCGCGGTTGAGGAGCGCAAGACGAATCGATTCTACGAAGGATTGAGAGATGATTTGAGGCTACTACTCTCGGGGCCGATGACGCAGGGTTTCTTGACCTTGGTCAACACAGCCTGGTCCTTGGAGAAGGACATGAAGAATGTTCATGCGAAGAAGAGCATTGGTGATAAGAAGTCTGGGTTCAAAGTGCCGACTACTTCAAAGTACGGCCATCAAAGGTTCTTTAAGAAGTCTAGGACTTCGGGTCCAGCTCCTTCTTCTAGTGCATCTAGGGCAACTACGGGTCGGAACCCGGGTGCATGTTTTACTTGTGGGAAGCCGGGGCACTTTGCCCGTGACTATTGGAGCGGACGTCCCAAGTCCGAAAGGAAGCCGAGAGCAACTTATAAAGAGAAGGGCAAGGCGGTGGAGTCAACCGCGTCCCATTATGCTCCGGCTCAACCGAGGGTTTATAATCTTGGCCAACAGGTGGCCATCAAACAAGCGGATGTGGTGACAGGTACGGTTTAATTTGTAGCAAGTTAAGCTTCTTTAAATACTTGTTATGCACATGTTACCTTACCACTTCTTGTTTAGGATTTGTTTTGATTTGTGAAAATCCGGCAAGAGCACTCTTCAATACAGGAGCTTCACACTCCTTTTTGTCCGAAGAATTCATATCGCGCATCGGAGTACCTTCTTCGATGGCGAAGGACAAGTTGGATGTGTTGTTGCCCAATGGGTGTTCGATGCGCGCGGATAGAATCTATGGCGTGAAGATTCGAATTGGGAGCCAGGAGTTCCATTTGCAAGCGCCGTTATTGCGGCTAGTGGAATTCGACGTTATATTTGGCATGGACTGGCTCTCGGAGCAGCGAGCCTATATTGATTGCGGTAGTAAGGAAGTCAAGCTGGGAGCAGGTTGTGAGACGACTTTCACGGGCTTGAAGGGGTCGAGCAAGACGTTGATGTCTGCTCTTCAGGTGGTGAAGGTGGTTCATGCCGGTGCAGAACTGTTCTTTACACTAGTGGAGGTTGCAAAGCCTAAGCCCGCGTTGGACAGTATTTCAATGGTATCGGAGTACCCGGATGTGTTCCCTAGCGATCTTCCTGGAGCCCTGCCGCAGCGGGAGATAGATTTTACGATAGAGCTCATTCCAGGTGCAAAGCCTGTGTCACTCTCTCCATATCAGCTAGCGCCTAAGGAAATGGCGGAGCTGAAGGTTCAACTGCAAGAGTTGTTAGAGCAAGGGTATGTGCGTCCAAGTTCTTTTCCTTGGAGCACGCCGGTCCTCTTTGTTAAGAAGAAGGACGGAAGCTTGAGGCTATGTATTGATTATCGGGAGCTCAATAAGTTGACGGAAAAGAACAAGTACACGATCCCCCGGATTGATGATCTATTCGATCAGTTAGTCTGGTCGAAGGTGTACTCAAAGTTGGACCTCAAGTTCGGGTACTATCAGCTGTGAATAAGGGAGAGTGATATCCCGAAGACAGCATTCAGTACGAGATACGGGCATTACGAGTTTACGGTCATGCCGTTTTGGCTGACTAATGCGCCGTCAGTGTTCATGGATTTTATGAACAGGACCTTCATGGAGTACTTGGACCATTTTGTGATCGTCTTCATCGACGATATTTTGGTGTACTCGCAGAGTGAGGACGATCACTTCAGGCATCTTCATTTGGTTTTCGAGATGCTAAGGAGGAATCAATTGTACGCCAAGTTCTCGAAGTGCGAGTTTTGGTTGTCCTCAGTGGCGTACCTCGGTCATATAGTGAGTGGGGAAGGTATTGCAGTGGATCCGGCGAAGATTGTTGCGATACGGGAGTGGCCTGAGCTTTCTACGGTAGCAGAAGTCCGGAGCTTTCTGGGGCTTGCCGGCTATTATAGGCGCTTTGTAGATAACTTCTCGCGGATAGCGTTACCTCTCACTACTTTGACGAGTAAGGAGCAGAAGTTCATTTGGATGCCGGAGTGCGCGCGAGCTTTTGAGGAGTTGAAATGTCGGTTGACCATGGCTCCTGTGCTGAGTTTGCCGAGTGGGACCGAAGGTTATGAGATTTATAGCGATGTTTCGGGCAGTGGTTTGGGTTGTGTGCTGTTACAGCATGGAACCGTTATAGCATATGGCTCGAGACAGCTGAAGTTGCACGAGAGGAACTATCCGGTCCACGACTTGGAGTTAGCGGCCGTTATTTTTGCCTTGAAGCTGTGGAGGCATTATTTATACGGTGTGAAGATTGATATCTACACCGATCATAAGAGCCTGAAGTATTTGATTGATTAGAAAGATTTGAATATGCGGCAGCGTAGATGGATGGAGTTCCTGGGGACTATTCATTCAAGATCCACTACGTGCCTGGTAAAGGTAATGCGGTTGCGGACGCGTTGAGTCGCCGGGACCCAGCTCAAGACAATTGGCTGTCGATCCATGACGAGCGGTTGGTTCGGGAGTTGGAGGCGTTAGAGATTGTTTGCATAGATAAGCAGTCAAGTGCTGATGCACTCTTGAATTAGACGGAGGTTCAATATGACCTGGCTGATCGGATTCGGTAGGCATTGGATATGGATGGCCACATGAAGCAACTCATGATAGAGGCTCTGGATGGGTCAAATTCCCAATATGAAGTTGTGGATGGATTGCTTTGGAAAGACGGTCGTCTGTGCATCCCAAGCGTGGGAAATTTACGGGTGGAATTTGATGCAGGTTAAACACTCGGAAATTATTTACGGTCACGCGGCGACCCGGCGGTTTTATTTGCGAAAAAAGGCGGAAGTGAATTTATTTAAGAAAACGGGTCGCGCGTATTTATTTATTTATTTTGGATATAAAAAGGATTTAGAAATCGAGTTTTAACGAAAGGAGGCAAGTGCACCTATCGTGAGTAGTACAGGATATTCCGGGTGGAATATCGAGGTCGTATTGTTCTCGGGGCCGGTTCGATTATTTCTACTCTTCCCTGGAGGGGACTATTATTTTACCGATAATTATCTTGTCGGGATATTTTATATATAATAAAAAGGCAGTAATAAAAAGGCAGAAAGAAAATGAAAGCATAAAAAGAAAGCAAGAAGGTGGTGCCGATGAAGAGCTTAGCTCGATGGCACCGAAAAAAAAACAATTGAACTAAAATAGACTTTAAATAAAAAGAGCTCCTAAATTTCTAATTAATTAAGGCGGAGACTTGGCCGTGGAGGTTCCACTAAAATGAGCTCACCTAGCTATAGGGCTATCGCTCACCTGAACGCTAAGACTATTCGACCGGGCTCTCGTCCGACGAAGGATTCCTCTTAACGCCCGCATTACGCTAAGAACCCCGCTATTGGGTGGGGAACCCAATCCGGTAGAGTTGGCGCGCCTCCTCTCTCGAGGGTTAGTGCGGAACTCTCTTTGCCAAGGGGTGATCTGTCCATACGCACGGCCTCTCGGCGAGCGTATGGAAAACGGAAATAGGGCCCACACATCGATATGTGGTCCTACGCGTCGTTAACCCCGGGCAAACCTTAAGTGCTATTAATTAATTAGAAAGATTAGACCTTTAATTATTTTAAGCTACTTTATCTGTCCCAATGCTCTTCGATGCCGAGGGCTAAGAACGATTAGCCACTCATCGGAATGGGGACGGCTTGCGAGGAAAGCAGTAAATAAAGCAGAAAATGGAAAGCAGGAAATGAAAGCAGTAAAATAAAGCAGTAAAGGAAAGCTGAAAATTGCAAGTCCTACTCAAACGAGTAGGACTGAAGAAAGCAGTAAATTGCGAGTCCCGGCGCAAATGCGTGGGCGGGAGAAATGAAAGCAGTAAAACGCACACACGCAAGTCCTACTCAAATGAGTAGGAGAAAATAAATACGGGTCCTACTCAAACGAGTAGGACAAAATAAATGCAACGCACGCACACTCTCTCTCGACATAAATGAAAACGCACACACTCTACCGAAAAGAAAACACACGCACACACACGACAGAATTGAAATAAAGCAAAGCGCCATTTAACTCTTAACGAGTAGGCGGAAATAGATGCACAAGTAAAAAAAATGCAAAAAAAACTAAGTTAACGAAAAATTAAAACAACTGCATTTCTACCGCTAGAATGCGGTAGAAATGCATAAAAAGCGAAAATAAAAATTAAATGGGAAGAAAGATTTGCAAATAAAAAAGGAAAATGCAAGTGATCGAAAAATAAAAACGAACACATTTCTACCGCTAGAATGCGGTAGAAATGCATAAAAAGAGAACGAAAAAATTAAAAGAGCAAAAAGTTTTAAATGAAAATCAAAGTGCACGAAAAATTAAAACGACTATATTATCATTCCTATAACTTGATAAAAACGCTAAAAAAGTGTAAATAAAAAAAGAAAGAAAGAAAAAGTTTTACAACCTACAACGAAAAAAAACTAAGTTAAAGAAAGAAAAGAAAGACACTTTAAAGCGTTTTTACGGGTTATAGGAATGAAATGAAAGCTATAAAAAAATCTAAGTTAACCAAAACAAAGTAAAAATAACTAAACAAAAAAAACAAGAAAACTAATCTCATACACACACACACCCATTACAAAAGAAGGAAAATAATCTAAGTTATAACAAGAAAGAAAGATAAGATTGCAAAGAGAAGATTTGCATTAATCCATTCCAAAGCCATATTGAGAGAAGAAAATAACACATTTTATTAAGTAAAAACACGGTTACAAAGGAACGAAAACAAAAAGCTAAGGAGAGGGGGAGAAAATATCCCTTACATAAGCCTTGGAAGCATTTCGGCAGCACAACCCTATACAAAATGGTGCCCAAAAGGGGAACAGAAATCCTAAGCAGCAGCTCTGAATTTATAGAAAAAATTTACAAGGGTCACGCCCTTGGTCACGGGCGTGACAGGGGGCGTGACAGTACTATTTGGAAGGCGGCCGGCGATTTGACGGGAAAGTTGACTTCGGGCTGGACACGTGGCGGTCTCGCAGTGGTCACGCCCTTGGTCACGGGCGTGACAGGGGGCGTGACAGGCAGGTGGATCTGGGCACGGTGCGCCAAAAAGTCGCCGCGCGGGTCTTGTCGGGCAGGCGCAGAGGTCACGCCCCAGGTCACGGGCGTGACTCTGGGCGTGTCGGCTGGTGTCGACACTCGACGAATGTCGAGATGAAATCGTCGAGTGGAGTGTCACGGGCTTGGGTCACGGGCGTGACTCGGGTGACACGGGCGTGACCCCGGGCGTGTCAGGCTTTGCACTTCAAATTTTGCTGATTTCACGGTTTTTGACGTGTCACGCCCTGGTCACGGGCGTGACCAATATGTCACGGGCGTGACATGTCAATTTTTTGGCAGATTTTCATTTTTTCCTGAAAAATAAAATAAAATAAGTTAGTATAATATTTACAAAAATAGGAGCATTTTATTGAATAAAAATAAGTAAAAACGACAAAAAGAAAGGAAAACGACTAAATTAATGTACAGAAAAATAGGTATATTTACAATTCATCAAATACCCCCATACTTAAACTTTTGCTATTCCAGAGCAAAAGTTGGAGATGAACTTATAAGAAATAAAAGAAATCCTAAGTTTAGCTACCGCTTGAATTAATTAAAAGGAAGATCAAAATAAACATCCGGGGTTAAAGAATTAAATCCTAATTTATGAAATGTTATGAATAGAGGAAGAGTTTCAAAAAGACTTCTAGAAAAAATAAAATAGAAAGCAAAAATTTATTTTTGTTAGTTTAACAAAGATGGGTTGGATTTATACAAAAAACTTTGGCTAAAAAGAAGTTAAAGGAAATAATGCAATTTAAAAATTATGCTCTCGAAAAAAATTTTAAATTAAGTCTAGAATCATTGAAATAGGCTAAGTGGTTTGGTGGATTATGAAGAAGGCTTGGATATTGAGGCGAGGCAATTTTTTCTCGAACCTCCAATTTTTTTCTTTTGGATAGTTAGGAAAACGAAATCTTATTTTCCTAACACATAAATTGTTTTTTCTTTCTTCATAAGGATAAAATTAACCCAATGTATATTTGTAGGAGTAATGAATTTTATCCTCTTACTCCATATATAATCTTTTTAAATTATTGGGTGCCTATGTTTACGGAACGAAATCTTATTCCCATTGACATAGGATCTTTTAAGGGATAGGGGGGAATCATGTCAATTAAGACACGAAAAAAAATGGAAGTGGGTTTAGTTTTTCAAAAATAAAACTAGCTTTTAATCAAAAAGTTTTGAGAGCAACCTTTTTAAAATGAACGTTCCAATGTTTCTAAAAGCATGAAGTTGAAATAATTGAAATCCATGGATGTTATTTTCTAACATAAAAAACGAGCTTCTATTTATAAAATTAGAAGTGGTGGTGAAAAACAAGTTCCCTATTATAAGGATAAGACATAAAAAATTCTTTAAATCTTAACCCCAGACACTTAAATCTATCGAACTTTAATTAATAAACGAATAGTAAGCAAAGAATAACTAAAATTCGCATATAAATTAACTCGAAACTGGATTTTTGGAAAGCAAAAAGGGTTAAGAAATGGTATATTCGAATTATTTTGTTACATAATTTAACAAAACATTTTTTTTTTTTTTGAATTTTTTAGGGATTTTATCATTTTTTTGTGTTTTAATTATTATCTTTTTGGATTTTTTAGACTTTTTATCTTTTTAGGGTTTTTGGTTTTTCTAATTTTTTTTTATTTTTAGAGTTATTTTGATAAGTTATTTACAAGAAAGAGGAGAGAAAGAAGTGTTATTTACAAAGAAGATAGGGGGGAAAGAGAGATATTTACAAAAAAAGGCAAAGTAAAAACTCGATTGCGGCCCCGCGAACAGACTCTTATTTGAATGGTTGGTTCGATGAGTCGACCGTCGCGGGCAGGCAAGATGCGAGTTTTTACAAAAAAGAAGATGGGGGGAAAGAGAAATTTTTTTTTTTTTTGAGTTTTATGAATTTTTTTGAAGTTTTATGATAATAAAAACAAGAAAAAAATTTTTAGATTTTAAGTTTTGCAAATTTTTTTTAGTTTTGATGAGTACAGAATAAAAAATTGCAGTATAGGAAAACACCCCCATACTTAAACCCAACATTGTCCCCAATGTTGCAATCTAAGTATGCGGAACAGATAATATACAAAATAAAATAAGTACAAAAAACAAAAACAGAGAGGGTAGAAGCTTCCCTAAGACAAGTCCGGGAGGCCCAAGTTGAAACCCTGCATTATTTAGAAGAAAAAGCAAAAAGATAACAGAAAAAACAAAAAAGATAAACTCGGCCTAAAGAGCGCGGGCGGTAGGGGGGATGTGCGTGGGGGAGTCGGAGGTAGCTAAGGCCGTAGCGACCATTGTGTGATAAAAATGTGATCCCCTAGCGCGCATAAGAGTGAGGACCGCGCCGAATCAAAATAAAATAAGTTAAATTAAATTAAACAAAATATATACTTACGTTTTTTTTTTTTTTTTTTTGGGTTTGGTTTTTTTTTTTTTTTTTTTTTTTTTTTTTTGAAAATCAAATTATTAATTTTTTTTTTTTTTGTTTTTTTTTTTTGTTTTTTTTTTGTTTGTTTTTTGTAAGGAAAATATATTTTTTAAGTTTTTCATTTTTAGTTTTTTTTTTTTTGTTTTTTTTTTTAATTTTGTTTTTAGTTTTATAGTTTTTTTTTTTTTAAGTTTTTAAGGTTTTGCAAAAAAAATTTTTTTTTTAGTGTTATAAGTTTTTCAATTTTTTTTGTTTTTTTTTTGTTTTATAATTTTGGAATATATTTTTTTATATAGTTTTATTATTATTATTATTATTATTATTATTATTATTATATGATATTGGCCATATTTATATATATATATAAATATATAGGTAAAATTAATAGATTTCCAGGGTTTAAAATAACGAACCGAAAATTCCCCGGCAACGGCGCCAAAAACTTGATGCAGGTTAAACACTCGGAAATTATTTACGGTCACGCGGCGACCCGGCGGTTTTATTTGCGAAAAAAGGCGGAAGTGAATTTATTTAAGAAAACGGGTCGCGCGTATTTATTTATTTATTTTGGATATAAAAAGGGTTTAGAAATCGAGTTTTAACGAAAGGAGGCAAGTGCACCTATCGTGAGTAGTACAGGATATTCCGGGTGGAATATCGAGGTCGTATTGTTCTCGGGGCCGGTTCGATTATTTCTACTCTTCCCTGGAGGGGACTATTATTTTACCGATAATTATCTTGTCGGGATATTTTATATATAATAAAAAGGCAGTAATAAAAAGGCAGAAAGAAAATGAAAGCATAAAAAGAAAGCAAGAAGGTGGTGCCGATGAAGAGCTTAGCTCGATGGCACCGAAAAAAAACAATTGAACTAAAATAGACTTTAAATAAAAAGAGCTCCTAAATTTCTAATTAATTAAGGCGGAGACTTGGCCGTGGAGGTTCCACTAAAATGAGCTCACCTAGCTATAGGGCTATCGCTCACCTGAACGCTAAGACTATTCGACCGGGCTCTCGTCCGACGAAGGATTCCTCTTAACGCCCGCATTACGCTAAGAACCCCGCTATTGGGTGGGGAACCCAATCCGGTAGAGTTGGCGCGCCTCCTCTCTCGAGGGTTAGTGCGGAACTCTCTTTGCCAAGGGGTGATCTGTCCATACGCACGGCCTCTCGGCGAGCGTATGGAAAACGGAAATAGGGCCCACACATCGATATGTGGTCCTACGCGTCGTTAACCCCGGGCAAACCTTAAGTGCTATTAATTAATTAGAAAGATTAGACCTTTAATTATTTTAAGCTACTTTATCTGTCCCAATGCTCTTCGATGCCGAGGGCTAAGAACGATTAGCCACTCATCGGAATGGGGACGGCTTGCGAGGAAAGCAGTAAATAAAGCAGAAAATGGAAAGCAGGAAATGAAAGCAGTAAAATAAAGCAGTAAAGGAAAGCTGAAAATTGCAAGTCCTACTCAAACGAGTAGGACTGAAGAAAGCAGTAAATTGCGAGTCCCGGCGCAAATGCGTGGGCGGGAGAAATGAAAGCAGTAAAACGCACACACGCAAGTCCTACTCAAATGAGTAGGAGAAAATAAATACGGGTCCTACTCAAACGAGTAGGACAAAATAAATGCAACGCACGCACACTCTCTCTCGACATAAATGAAAACGCACACACTCTACCGAAAAGAAAACACACGCACACACACGACAGAATTGAAATAAAGCAAAGCGCCATTTAACTCTTAACGAGTAGGCGGAAATAGATGCACAAGTAAAAAAAATGCAAAAAAACTAAGTTAACGAAAAATTAAAACAACTGCATTTCTACCGCTAGAATGCGGTAGAAATGCATAAAAAGCGAAAATAAAAATTAAATGGGAAGAAAGATTTGCAAATAAAAAAGGAAAATGCAAGTGATCGAAAAATAAAAACGAACACATTTCTACCGCTAGAATGCGGTAGAAATGCATAAAAAGAGAACGAAAAAATTAAAAGAGCAAAAAGTTTAAATGAAAAACTAAGTGCGCGAAAAATTAAAACGACTATATTATCATTCCTATAACTTGATAAAAACGCTAAAAAAGTGTAAATAAAAAAAGAAAGAAAGAAAAAGTTTTACAACCTACAACGAAAAAAAACTAAGTTAAAGAAAGAAAAGAAAGACACTTTAAAGCGTTTTTACGGGTTATAGGAATGAAATGAAAGCTATAAAAAAATCTAAGTTAACCAAAACAAAGTAAAAATAACTAAACAAAAAAAACAAGAAAACTAATCTCATACACACACACACCCATTACAAAAGAAGGAAAATAATCTAAGTTATAACAAGAAAGAAAGATAAGATTGCAAAGAGAAGATTTGCATTAATCCATTCCAAAGCCATATTGAGAGAAGAAAATAACACATTTTATTAAGTAAAAACACGGTTACAAAGGAACGAAAACAAAAAGCTAAGGAGAGGGGGAGAAAATATCCCTTACATAAGCCTTGGAAGCATTTCGGCAGCACAACCCTATACAAAATGGTGCCCAAAAGGGGAACAGAAATCCTAAGCAGCAGCTCTGAATTTATAGAAAAAATTTACAAGGGTCACGCCCTTGGTCACGGGCGTGACAGGGGGCGTGACAGTACTATTTGGAAGGCGGCCGGCGATTTGACGGGAAAGTTGACTTCGGGCTGGACACGTGGCGGTCTCGCAGTGGTCACGCCCTTGGTCACGGGCGTGACAGGGGGCGTGACAGGCAGGTGGATCTGGGCGCGGTGCGCCAAAAAGTCGCCGCGCGGGTCTTGTCGGGCAGGCGCAGAGGTCACGCCCCAGGTCACGGGCGTGACTCTGGGCGTGTCGGCTGGTGTCGACACTCGACGAATGTCGAGATGAAATCGTCGAGTGGAGTGTCACGGGCTTGGGTCACGGGCGTGACTCGGGTGACACGGGCGTGACCCCGGGCGTGTCAGGCTTTGCACTTCAAATTTTGCTGATTTCACGGTTTTTGACGTGTCACGCCCTGGTCACGGGCGTGACCAATATGTCACGGGCGTGACATGTCAATTTTTTGGCAGATTTTCATTTTTTCCTGAAAAATAAAATAAAATAAGTTAGTATAATATTTACAAAAATAGGAGCATTTTATTGAATAAAAATAAGTAAAAACGACAAAAAGAAAGGAAAACGACTAAATTAATGTACAGAAAAATAGGTATATTTACAATTCATCAGAATTGTTGTACGAGGCGCATCATACTAAGTACTCGATTCACCCGGGGAGCACGAAGATGTACCGCGATGTTAAGAAACTGTTTTGGTGGCCGGGTTTGAAGAAGGATGTGGTGCTCTATGTGGCGAAGTGCCAAACTTGCGCCTTGGTGAAGGCAGAGTGCCAAAAGCCGGGAGAATTTCTGAAGTCCTTGCCTATTCCGGAGTGGAAATTCGACGACATCACTATGGACTTTGTGCACTAGTTGCCAAGGTCGCAAAACGGGAACGACGCCATCTGGGCGTTCGTAGATCGGCTAACGAAGGTGTCGCATTTCATTCCGTATAGGAAGGATGATCCGGTGGAGAAGTTGACAAAGTTATATGTGGATAACATAGTGCGGCTCCATGGTGTGCCCCGCAACATCGTGAGTGACCAAGATGGGCGGTTCACGTCCAATGATTGAGGCTTGTGCAGCAAATGTTGGGAACAAAGCTGAGTTTTAGCACAGCCTTCCATCCGCAGACGGATGGGCAGACCGAGAGGGTCAATAGAACTATGGAAGACATGCTCCGCATGTGTGTCTTGTACTTTGAAAGCAATGAGAAGACCATCTTTATTTGGTGGAATTTGCGTACAACAATAGCTACCGGGTGAGTATTCAAATGGCGCCCTTCGAGGCCCTTTATTGTAGAAGATGTCGCACGCTGTTGTCCTGGTTGGAAACGGGTGAGTCAAAGTTGTACAAGCGTCAAAAGGTGGAGGATGCTACTTCATTGGTGCGAACCATTCGGGAGAGGTTGATAATCGCTCAGGACCGTCAAGCGAAGTACTATAATGTCAAGCACAGGAACGTGGAGTTCGTTGTGGGTGACTGGGTGTACTTAAAGATCAAGTCGTTCAAGGGTGTCTCGAGGGTTCGGCGCTTGAAAAAGCTAAGCCCGAGGTACCTTGGTCCGTTTGAGGTTCTGGAGCGGATTGGCGAAGCGGCTTATCGGTTGAAGCTATCAGTGGAGCTTGGTGGTCTACATGATGTATTCCATATATCGGTGTTGCGAAAGGCAGTGCAAGAGCCTACGTAAGTGATCGCGATCGATCAAGTGCCGATTGATAGTGGGTTGACGACAAAGGTCAAGCCTGTGCGTATTGAAGACTCAGAAGTCAAGCGGCTACGCAATAAAGAGATCAGGATGGTCAAGGTCCGTTGGGACAATTACGGTCGAGAAGAGCTCTCTTGGGAGCGAGAGCAGACTATGCTTGACGAGTACCAGGAGTTGTTATGCTCAGGTACAATTTTAGTTTTGTGCTTATCTTTCCTTTATGAAATTTCGTGGACGAAATTCTTTTAAGAGGGAGTGAGTTGTAACGCCCCGAAACTCAAAAGAGCGACGGGAGGCGTTCCGGGCCAAATTTGGAATTTGGCAGGAGGTACACGGCCTGGGACACAGGCGTGCCCCGGGGCGTGTCGTGTTGAGTTCGACAATTTGACCGATAGGTCGACGAAATTGGGTTCGACGATCGTCGAGCAACAAGCACAGCCCTGGACACGGGCGTGTCCCAGGGCGTGTCGGGGTAGTTCAAAGTTCTGGCAAATCGTTCAGGTAGAAATCTGGGTTCGACAATCATCGAGCAGCGGTCGACGATCTGGTCATAATGTTGCGGTCGACGATCTGTCGAAATTCAGGGTTCGACGATCGAGCCGTGGGTTCGACGATCGGGCCGTGGGTTCGACGATCGGGCCGTGGGTTCGACGATCAAGCCGTGGGTTCGACGATTGAGCCAGTGATATCCGTTCGACGATCGGGCCGTGCGTTCGACTGTTTGGCCAGATTTTTCCGGTCGACGATCTGGCAGCGGTCGATGATCTTGGTTCGACGATCGTTGAGCGCGGGGCAGATTGTGGCGTGTTTGACTCGATCGACGCGGAGGGTCGACGCAGGGGTTTTTGGCGGGAGTTGACTAAATGTTCCGACACTGTTTTGACGCGGACATGTCCTGCTCCTATTGGTGTTCTGTGCGGTGCTTATCCCCATTTGTCTAGGTCAGACCTGGATTGTATAAGTGCATCCCTTTTTGTGGGATCCGACGGCTGTGGTTATCCCGAAAGGGTTATACCCGAGAGAAGGGTTTCAAAACCATTATTTTCTGCCGTAAGTTCTCTGTCTAAATCCTAGAGAGAGGGGAGAGCAAAGGAGGAAGAAGAAGTCTAGATCCAGTCTTTGGAGGAGTTTTAGAGCTCCAAATCGCGAGCTGACTTCGGATAAGGCAAGGAGATTGCAGTGATCTTCATCCCCTTACATTTCCATCGCGCCAAGAAAGAATGCTAGGGTAACGATTCACTACTTGAGCATATGAAGATCTAATTATTTTGCATAGGAAGCCTGCTCTCGCGAGTTTGCGTTAAGTTTGAGGCGTTCCTTCGGGTAGATATGTGAAGTCCCCATTGTGTAGAGTCCGTAATTGAGAACGGACATAGGCATGATGTGTGAAGCCTATCCGGACATGTTGGTCTGGATCGGTGATGTTGCATTGCATAAATGCCAGAGAAGACTCCGTGCGAATGTTTATTTATCGGGTTTTCTACGTGGTAGATTGCAACAGGGAGCCTTGGGGATTAACCCTAAGGTGCACCCGGAAAACTGGGCGGATGCGTGATCTTGCCAACTTGGTGGCCTGGGAGCCAACTTGAACATAACTGGGTTATGTGATTTTGTGATGGAAACGGGACTCGAAGAAGTTTGACCTGCGCATATGTTTTAAATTAACGTTGCGATGTGAGCACGGGTTAGATGGAACCGTTCTCATTCTATGTCGTTCGGTTAGAGCCGTTGGCATAGATGAGGGTTTTCAGCGGTCTATAGTTTAAATTACCGTGACCCATGCCGGGAAGACAAATTGCTCATTGTTTGGCCGTCCAAAGGGATGGTGGTTAGTCGGCGGGCTTTGACCGTGATCACCGAGAATGTGCCCTGAGTGCACGGGGTGTGTGGCCATACGAGCCTACACCTGTGATGTAGTGATATTACTATATTGCTTGATTATACTAATAAAATGCAGGGAAGTAGCATCGCCGCCCCGAGTTGGGTGCGGGATCGTTATAATTTGGTCAGCATTGCTGACCGTTGCTTTTGTTTACCACCGTGCGGTGGTTTGTTGCTTGCGGGTGTTGCTGGACCAAGCGGTAAATAGCTGGCTAAAGCCCAAATTGTGAAGCCGGCCCTCGAAGGCCTAATTGGAGTGTTTACTTGCTTTTGTTCATGTATGACCGGCCTGCGTGTCGTGGTATGGAAAACATGTAATTTGAGTAAACCATTTGTAAGGCCTTATGACCAGTACTTGTGTATGTACTTCATTCCTTCTTGGCTTATTAGTGGACATTCATGTTTGTTGCTGGGTTCTTTTAATTGCAACTATTTAAACTGCTTCCGCTAGAATGCTTTGTGTAGGATGTTGTGATTGGTTGGATGGTTTTCATTGAGTAACCAACCGGTCTGTCTGTGGTATATGGCGTCGGGCCCCGGCCGGACCTACTGCTATATGCTATGCGACGGATAAGGGGTGTTACAATTTGGTATTAGACTACTGGTTTCGGCCAGGCTTAAAATGAATTCGTGGGCGAATTCTTTTTAAGGGGTGGTGAGCATATGTATGTGCGTCATCGTTATAACAACAAAAAAACCCATGAATGTCCACTTAGGAATGAAAATACACGTGTTTGAGGAACCTGCATGTTCCTATAATTGTTGTTTGCAATTTTGTTTGGTCGCTTAATGTGTTTTGTACCACTATAGTTGACCAGAGCAGTGCTGGGCCGTCGGAACGTCGAGTTTATGAGGCTAGCAGTGCACCAAATGATGCTCCTGCAACACCTCCATCGGCTGAGATCATATGATTGGTTGTTGAAGCAGTGTTTGACATGATCAATGCGCAGCCTGCAAGGCAAATGCAGCAGCCCGCTCCTGCGATGGAGCAGTTACCTCTTCCAAAGGTAGAGCCGAGAAGAGTGGAGCAGGTAGTAGTGGAGCCGTTGGTCCCAAGGAGTGCAACCGAGAGACAGCTCAAACATGTCATGAGCTTTAATCCTCCGGTATTCTCGTGGTTCGGAACCCCATCTCAAGCTGAAGACTGGCTCTCCAGGGTGAAGAGAGTCTTGACAGCAACGGAGACGGAAGAATGGCAAATGACCACTATTGCTACGTTCCATCTGGACGGTGAAGCTAGATTGTGGTGGGAAGGATTGGAGCTGCATCTATTGAGAGGTAGGCAACTTATAGACGTCTCGATGGAAGAGGTATCGCGACTGTTCTTGGCTAGGTACCTCCCTTCGACGCAGAGGATAGCTTTGGAGAGCGAGTTCCTGAAGTTGGTTCAAGGAGAGATTAGCGTGGATGAATATCTCCACGAGTTTACTCGATTGAGTCGGTATGTAAGCTCCACCATCAAGATGAGGAAGCGCAAGACGAATCGATTCTACGAAGGATTGAGAGATGATTTGAGGTTACTACTCTCGGGGCCTATGACGCAGGGTTTCTTGACCTTGGTCAACACGGCCTGGTCCTTGGAGAAGGACATGAAGAATGTTCAAGCGAAGAAGAGCATTGGTGATAAGAAGTCTGGGTTCAAAGTGCCGACTACTTCAAAGTCCGGCCATCAAAGGTTCTTTAAGAAGTCTAGGACTTCGGGTCCAGCTCCTTCTTCTGGTGCATCTGGGGCAACTACGGGTCGGACCCCGGGTGCATGTTTTACTTGTGGGAAGCCGGGGCACTTTGCCCGTGATTATTGGAGCGGACGTCCCAAGTCCGAAAGGAAGTCGAGAGTAACTTATAAAGAGAAGGGCAAGGCGCTGGAGTCAACCGCGTCCATTATGCTCCGGTCCAACCGAGGGTTTATAATCTTGGCCAACAGGACGCCATCAAACAAGCGGATGTGGTGACTGATAATAGTAAAGAAATTGTCGTATTATAGATAGAAGAGCGTATTTAGAAGTCTTTGGCAGTTCTTGTAATAAACTATTTAATGAGTCTATCATTTTTCTATTACAGGTAATGTCAACCAATGGACCTAAAAGTCTCGGAGCAAACAAAGGAGTTCACGGAGTCTACATGGCTGATGACAGGACGAAACTTTGGTGCATACGGCCTGACACACGGCCGTGTGCCTACCCGTGTCCTATGCACCTGGAGCTGAGGAATTTGGGCGCAGACGATGGAACCTCACACGGGTATGGCACACGCACGTGTGCATACCAGTGTCATCTTTGCACACGACTGCCGATCAACCCGTGTCTGAGGAACACGGCCAAACACACGGCCGTGTCCATACACGTGTCATCTGACACGGCCCACTACCAGACACGCCTGCTCGTGGGGAACCGCCTAGGAACCGTCCACACGGCCTGCCACACGGCTGTGTTCGACCCCGTGTCCGACCTGTTTGCATGGGGACTATAAATTTCCTGTAGAAAAATATGTTTAGGACTTTTGGATCATTTCTGCATTGGAGAACTGCTGGAGGCCGAAGGGGAGCATCCAAGACAAGGAGGATTGAAGGGTATTTCATATGTATTTTTATTTAATCATTAACCCCTTTGAATCCTTTCTTTCTTTTGATGATCCATCCTCAAATTTCGTTTTAATTTGTATGAACCTCTATTTGAACATTCTAGTAATCATGTATCACTTTGTTTATGTTACATTTGTAGTATTTTATTTGTGTTTATGCTTGCAAACAAAGAGTTTAATCCTTCTTATGAATTACTTATTTGTTTTACACAATTTGCAATTGGCTAGATTGAGAAATTGGTTCTTTGCAATGATATTGGTATGTTCATATTGTGATGAAAATTCCCTTTGTAATTCAAACTCTATGATCGAGAGATATTTTGTTTGGAAAATTAAAACGCAAGTAAAAGGATTCATGGTAATTTAGAGATAAAATTCATGAATTTATGTAGTAATAAAGGTACTTTACTTAATGCGAACTTGAGTGTTGTGAATTGTTCGAGAGAAAATTTACTATCTTAGGTTTAGATTTGGAATTGCTCGAGAGAGAATTTTGATGAAAAATTAACCTTTACATTGCACAAATTTAACAGTCTTTTCATGTCATGATCACTTAGAATTGAACTAATAAATGAATTTGTTCATGTAATTGTTTAAAAGCTTCATGTTTTTATCGTTTTTACTTCTCCAATACTGAATCATCCAAATGGTCATAGTTAGGTTAATGTAGTTTAAATATCACTTTTGTTTAGAAGTATGATAATAAAGGGAGGGTGAGTACGAATAGTTGAAATGACCCTGTGGAATACGACACGAGATGTAGATTTCTCATATATTACAATTGATAGGTGCGCTTGCCTGAATGCTAATTCAATCTATTTTAAGTCCATCTACATAGTTGTATTAGAATGTAGAATGAAATCACATTGAGTTATTACTTGTTAGCAAGAGAAATCATCAAGTTTTTGGCGCCGTTGCCGGGGAACGTTTTCAATATTTTGAAATCCTAATCTTTATTAATCTACCAATTTTCATTTATATAGTTGTAAATTAGTATTTGAATAATTATATTGCGTAATATTTTTTTTATAGTCTGTTAGTCTATGACCAGGGGCAGAAATTCTGGGCTAGTACCATTTCATCCTGACCCAGAACGAATTCTCCATAACATTAACCTAAGGGACGTGGGAATTAATACCACAGATAATTCAAACGGACTATCAGAAGAGGAGACAGTAAACCAAGGAGAGAATCATCTTGAAAACCTAGATACCATGGCCAACCAAAATGAGCAAACCATGTCTGACTTTGCTAGACCTAATCTCCAAGGAACCGTGTCGAGCATCGTTAGACCACCGATAGCTACCAATAACTTTGAATTGAAGCCTAGTGTGATACAAATGGTTGAACAGTATGTCCAGTATGATGGCTTGCAAGATGAGGATCCTAACACCCACTTGGCTGGATTCTTAGAGATATGTGACACATTTAAGATCAATGGTGTTTCCAACGATGCCACTCGATTGAGATTGTTTCCATTTTCTTTAAGGCATAAGGTGAAGCAGTGGTTGAATTCCTTACCTAGAGGTTCGATCACTACTTGGGACATGATGGTTGAGAAGTTTCTGATAAAGTATTTTCCACCTGCGAAGACTGCAAAGTTAAGGAATGATATCTCTACGTACATTCAATTGGAGTCTGAATTGTTGTACGACACATGGGAACGATTCAAGGAGTTGTTAAGGAGATGTCCCCACCATGCTCTACCTTCATGGCTTCAGATTCAGACCTTCTATAATGGTCTAAATCCAGCCACCAAACAAATGATTGATGCGGCTAGTGGAGGAACTTTGAACAATAAGACACCTGAAGCGGCTCAGCAGTTGATAGAGGACATGACAATGAACAATTACCAATGGACTACAGTAAGACAAAAGCCTAGCAAGCCCGCAGGAATTTATGAAGTAGATGTCGTCACCGTCTTAGCTATTCAAGTGGAGAAACTTCACCAAAAGATGGACAACCTTGCCTTAGCATCACCTTCCATGACACCTCAACAATGGGACCCTTCATGCACTGGAATGCCTGGTTAGAGCATGTTGACTATATGGGTAACAATATTAGACCACCTTTCAATCAAGCCAACAACCCATATAGTTCTACATATAATCCTGGATGGAGAAACCACCCCAATTTCTCTTGGGGAGGACAAGGAAATCAAGGGAAGCAACCCATGTTTGGACAACAACCACAGTTGGAACCAAGGAAGCCTACATTGGAAGATGTGCTTACCAAGTTCATGCAAACTACCGATGTAGCCTTCCAGAATCAAGAGGGCTCAATTCGGAACTTGGAGAATCAGATTGGTCAGCTTGCAAGGATGGTTTCTGAAAGGCAGCAAGGAACACTTCCAGTGAATACAGAGATAAATCCAAGGGAGCATGCAAAAGCCATTCAATTGAGGAGCGGAAAGGAGTTACAAGACCCAAGGCCTGCAAAGGAAGCACCCCAAATGGAGTCTAGCGGCGAAGGACCAAGCGAGATGAACGTACAACCGATGGAGTACCAACCAGCATTACCATACCCAGCAAAGCTTAACAAGGAGCACATGGATGCGCAATATGATAAATTTTTATCTATGTTTAAGTAATTACATGTTAATTTACCTTTTTCTAAAATTATTCAAATGCCTAAATATGCAAAATTTCTTAAGGATTTGATTTATAATAAAAAGAAAATAGAAGAATTATCATTAGTAACATTAAGTGAAGAATGTTATGCTATTTTGCAAAATAAATTACCACAAAAACTTAAGGATCCCGGTTCATTTTCAATTCCATGCTTAATCGGTGATTTACAAGTAAATAAGGCTTTAGCAGATCTAGGAGCAAGTATAAATTTAATGCCTTATAAACTATATCTGAAACTAGGCCTAGGAGAACTTAGCCCAACAAGAATGAGTATTCAATTAGCAGATCGATCGGTTAAGTATCCTAAAGGAATAGTAGAAGATGTATTAGTTAAGGTAGATAAATTTATATTTCCTACTGATTTTGTTATTTTAGATATGGATGAAAATATCGAAGTACCACTCATACTAGGTCGTCCATTTCTAGCTACATCTAGAGCACTTATTGATGTTTTTGATGGTAAATTAGTATTGCGAGTAGGAGAAGATGAAGTCACTTTTCAAATTGGCAATACTATGAAACAATCCTTAGATAACGATGATTATTGCTATTTTTCTCATGGTATTGATGACTTTATGTCTTCTATAAATTCTAATTTTTATTATAAAGATCTTTTAGAAATTTGCATAACTAACAACTATCTAGAAGATGATAAAAATGATGATATTATTGAACATTTTGTTTTTCTAGAAAATTGTGTTGCTATGAATAGAACAACGGAATATAGTTTAATTACTGAAGGAAATCATGAGGCTCTTAAGAATAATACTAAGGATCCACCAATAGTAGAATTAAAAAAATTACCGGATCATCTCGAGTATGCATTCTTAGGAACAAATTCTTCGTACCCAGTTATCATATCTTCAAATCTTTCCAATATTGAAAAAGATAAATTAATAACTGTATTGAAGAAATGTAAAGGTGCAATAGCATGACAAATATCTGATATAAAGGGTATTAATCCTAGTTTTTGCACTCATAAAATCCTTTTGGAAGAAAACTATAAGTCGTCTATTCAACCGCAACGTAGGCTAAATCCTAATATGAAAGAGGTAGTTAAGGCTGAGATTGTGAAGTTATTAGATGCTGGTATTATATATCCTCTTTCGGATAGTTCATGGGTTAGTCCTGTCTAAGTAGTTCCTAAGAAGGGTGGCCTGACTGTAGTAGCAAATGATAGAAATGAATTAATTCCAATGAGAACAGTAACAGGTTGGCGTGTCTGTATAGACTATAGGAAATTAAACGATGCCACTAGGAAAGACCATTTCCCTCTTCCTTTCATTGACCAGATATTAGAACGCTTATCAGGACATTCTTATTATTGTTTTCTAGATGGACTTTCTGGATACTTTCAAATTCCTATAGCACTAGAAGACCAAGAGAAAACAACATTTACTTGCCCATTTGGTACCTTTGCCTATAGACGTATGCCTTTCGGGTTATGTAATGCACCCGCCACATTTCAAAGGTGCATGCTAGCAATCTTTAACGAGTATGTTTAAGACATCATGGAAGTGTCCATGGATGATTTTTCGGTTTTTGGCGACTCCTTTGAGTTGTGTTTGAATAATTTAGAGAAAGTTCTTAGGAGGTGTGAGGAGACGAACTTAGCGCTTAGTTGGGAGAAGTGCCATTTCATGGTACAAGAAGGGTTAGTACTTGGCCATAAAATTTCAAGCCAAGGAATTCAAGTAGATAGAGCAAAAATAGAGACCATAGAAAAATTACCACCACCAACCTCCGTAAAGGCAGTGAGAAGTTTCTTAGGACACGCGGGATTTTACCGCTAGTTTATTAAAGATTTCTCTAAAATAGCTAAACCACTTACAAGACTTTTAGAAAAAGACACACCTTTTATTTTCGAACAAGAGTGTCTACATGCCTTTGAGTTCTTAAAAGAAAAATTAATTAATTCTCCTATTATGATCGCACCTGATTTTAGTCAACCATTTGAGATCATGTGTGATGCTAGTAGTTTTGCGGTAGGGGATGTTTTAGGACAACGCCGAAACAAACATTTTCACCCAATATATTATGCTAGTAAAACACTTAATAATGCACAGGAGAGTTATACAACTACTGAAAAAGAACTCCTAGCAGTGGTATTCGCCTTTGATAAATTTTGACCATATTTAACGTTATCCAAAGTGGTAGTTTACACGGATCACTCTGCACTTAGATATTTGCTAGCCAAAGCGGAAGCAAAGCCTCGTTTAATCCGATGGGTTCTTCTTCTACAAGAATTTGATCTAGAAATTAGGGATAAACGAGGGGCGGAAAACTTAGTGGCGGATCATCTGTCACGTTTAGAAAACCCACTACGATCAATGTTAGATGAATCTGAAATTTCTGATACATTTCCTGAGGAATCACTATTTGCCATATCTACCAATATACATCTAGATTATCCATGGTTTGGAGATTATGCAAACTATCTTGTGGCTAAGGTCCTTCCAAAAGACTTTTCATATCAGCAGAAAAAGAAATTTTTCTCTGATTTGAAATATTACTTCTGGGAGGGCCCCTTTCTTTTTCGGATATGTGCAGATTCTGTTATAAGAAGGTGTGTATCAGCGGAGGAAGGTTGGAAGATTTTGGAGCAGTGTCATTCAGGTCCTGCTGGTGGTCACTATGGAGCAAATCGCTCGGCTAAAAAGGTTCTTGATTCCGGTTTTTATTGGCCCCTTCTATTCAGGGATGCCCAAAGGTATGTGCTTTCATGTGATTCTTGCCAAAAAGCAGGTAATATTTCTAAATTACATGAAATGCCTCAAAATTTATCCTTGAATGTGAAGTATTCGATGTGTGGGGTATAGATTTTATGGGACCATTCCCAGTTTCTTTTGGGAATAAATATATTTTGGTAGCTGTAGATTATGTATCAAGGTGGGTTGAAGCGCAAGCTTTGTCTACTAATGATAGTAGGGTTGTAATTAGATTTTTGAAATCCTTATTCACACGATTTGGCACACCACGTGCACTTATTAGTGATAGGGGTTCACACTTTTGTAATCTACAACTAGACAAAGTATTAGAAAAATATGGAGTTACACATAGGATAGCCACTCCGTATCATCCTCAAACTAGTGGGAAAGTTGAAGTTTCCAATAGAGTGCTTAAGAGAATCTTAGAAAAATCTATAGAAGGGAATAGGAAGCAGTGGTCTAGGAAACTTAACGACTGTTTATGGGCTTATAGGACCGCCTACAAAACACCTATAGGGACCACCCCCTTTAGATTAGTCTACGGTAAATCTTGCCACCTACCTATAGAATTAGAACACAAGTCGTATTGGGCAATACACTCCTTAAATTTTGACACTAGTTCTATAGGAGAGAAGCGTAAACTTCAACTTAAAGAATTAGATTAGTGGAGAACTATGGCCTATGAGAACTCCCGGATTTATAAGGAGAAAACCAAGCTATTTCATGACCGTCACCTTCGCAAACCCAAGGTATTCCTAAAAGGTGACCAAGTCCTCCTTTATAACTCCAGATTATGTTTATTCCCAGGGAAGTTAAGGTCTAAGTGGTCCGGACCCTTTAAGGTTAAAGAAGTCTTTCCCTACGGTACCGTCGAGTTAACTCACCCTGAGAAGGGAGATTTTAAGGTTAATGGTCACCGACTTAAGCCTTATTATGGTGAAATCCCTATGGACTTCGCTCGTCTAGAGACTTGCCTCCGTCTAGATTAATTTTATATTAACTATAGTAGGTGTTTCTAAGTATTCTTGTTTTAGTATAAATCTAATTAGTTGCAATGAAAAATTAATGAAAAAAAAAAATTTTTTTTATAAAAAAAAAAAAATTTAATGAAAAGAAATTTCCATCAAAATTTTAATGAGAGAAAAAAAAAATTTTCTGTAAAATGTTTTTGGAGAAATTCAAAATGGGAGTGGCACACGGCTCACGACACGGCCGTGTGGATGGCCGTGTACGTGACACAGGCTTAGGCCCAGCCGTGTGGATTAACTCCGCAAAAAGACAAATTCTTCCCGAGCACAACACAGGTTCACACCCACCCGTGTGGCCAGCCGTGTCGCCCACTCGATGATCGTCAAGACTGCTGTGTCGAGACATCAGACACGGGTGTGTCGGATGACACATGGCTGTGTCACATACCTACCCGTGTTTGTGTATCGTGCCAGCTGCGACACGGGTCAACACACGGCCGTGTTTTCGCCCGTGTCCACCTGACGCGCTGTCCCCATCCAGTTTGACCACACGGACCGAGGCAGCCCCGTGTTCCACGAGGCCTCGGATTCCCTAACACGGGTGCACACACGGCCGTGTGCGCACCCGTGTTCAATTTTTTTAACACGGATCGACGCACCCCGTGTTCCACGAGGCTGCTGATTCCCTAACATGGGTTCACACACGCCCGTGTGCGAACCCGTGTGCAACCCCTTTAAATAGGGCCGTGTGGATTTCCTTCTTGGCTCATTCCAACCCTCTCCCAGCACCAGTTCTTCCCGTGGCCTGAACTCAATGGCGCCATTTTCTCCAATTCTCGTCCCCCTTTACTCATATCTTCCCTTCTACATCATGTCTTCCGGAAGAAGTCATGGAGGTCGCCGTCGCCGACCGGAACTACAAGTCTCAACGGAGAGGCGGGATGCCACTGCTCCGCTAATTTTCACCGATGCATCACACACCGCCCGCTTCAACCGTGTAACAACCCCATCCGTTCATATGGTATATTCTAGAAGGTCCGGCCGGGGCCCCACAGGATATATCACAAAACAGGCAGTGAAGGTACAGGATGATACCAGAGTAGCGCATCGCACCTATCACAAAGCATTCTAGCGGAAGCCTAGACTACAACTTGAACTCCTCATGAATGTCCAAACATAAAACTCCACATTTTATATACTATAGGAATGTCTTACAACAAGTCCAAAGAGTTGGTCTTATGGCCTTACATGGCTTTCAAACAGTGGCCTAAACAAATTGGCGCTCAGGCCGGCCACAACAAAAGAAAACATATCTAGCCTTCGAGGGCTAGCAGCAGTAGCAGCAACAATAGCAGGAACATCAACCTCTATGCATCCCGCTTGGCTCTCCAGCACCTGTACAGGGACAATCCACCCAACGGTGGCAAACAAAAGCAACGGTCAGCGTTCAGCTGACAAAATTATAACGACCCTACCCCTTCTCTCGGGGCAGCGGTATTCTTCCCTGTAGGCATAGCAAACACAAGTATGGCAAGATATATCATCAAAATGTGCTTTCACGCACACAAGCCATCACAACCGTTCGCCACCCGGCCCAACGGTCCGTGCACTCAGGGCACATTCTTGGTGTTCTGGCAAACCTCTTGCCCACCACCATATCAGGGTCATAACCCAACGGTAAATCTCTTGAGCATTTACTCCATGGCGTGCAGCCGGAGTTAGTCTTCCTACACCGGGATGGCCCGTAGCCCCCCATTGTGTCATGGCGTGCAGGCCGAAGACTCTTGCTATGCGCTCCAACAGACCACACCTTTTGGTCTCACGTCGGACGGACATAACGCAGGTCGGATCCTCCACCCCCCCCCCCCCCCCATTGCTCAAATTGCCTTGCCTTCTCCGAGTACAGCGTACTCATGGCTATATCAAAGGCGCGGGTCGGTCTCACCAATCCTATTCTTGGCATTCAAGCCTGGGTATTTCTCTATACCCATTTCTTTAACACAACAACGGGTCTTTCCTGGGCCTCCCAGTACTTCCTGTGACTCTCTCCACAGGTGGACACCGCACAAGCACAAATGTTAGGGGTCTTTCCTGGCTATCATGCCAGTACTTCCTATTACTCGCTTCACAGGTGGACACCCTATGACATCAAGCATCAAAAAGGGCATTTCCTGGTCACACCAGTACTTCCTGTGCCTCATTCACAGGTTGGACCCAAAAACATCACATGGCTACTTTCCTGGGCTACCACCCCAGTACATCCTGCTACTCCTTTTCGCAGGCATAACCCGTTGACTCCTTAAACTACACGTTATCACGGAGTCTTCTCCGATTCGTATGCAACATCACCAATCCAGACCAACCTGTCCAGATGGGCTTCACACAGCATGCCTATTCCGTACTCCATTTCCGGATCTATATGCTAACAAAGGGGATTTCAAGCATCCACCCAAAGATTTCAAAATCAGCCACCTCTTGGTGGGGGAAATCACAAAGCTATGCCAAAAAAAAGCCTTCACATGGCTAGGAAGAAAAGTCGTTACCCTTGATGACCGCTTCGGTTCCATGACCGCAAAGCTTGCTTGCAAGACTCGCAAGAACGTTTCCTCCGCAACAACGGCTTCGGATTTCTCGTCGGTAAACCGCAGCACCACCAGCAGCAGCCCCCTTTCCCTCTTCCTCCTCCTTTCTCTCTCTCTTTCTCTCTTAACATGAAGAAAGCTTAAGGCCAAATAAAAATGAGAATCACTTCTCAGTTTTCGGCCTTTAAGAAAAAGAGGAAGAAGCTTCAGCCCTTGGATCCCAGCTGAAGGAATGGACGGCCATGATTCTGCCAAAACACTGATTTTGACCCGACACGGCCTCTGACACGGCCGTGTGCCAGGCCGTGTGCCTCAAGCGGTGGTCAACCGACTTATCCAAACCAGTGACACGCCCATGGGACACGCCTGTGTCATGGGTCGTGTCACCAACACGCCTTCAGACATGCCCGTGTCTATGGCCGTATGCCTGGGTGAAACAAAAATCCCAAAACATCTCGAGACTTCACACGGCCTGTGACACGCCCGTGTCCCAGGACGTGTGCCCTGACACGGCACAAAGACACGCACTATCGAAATCCTTCGGCGGGCTGAGTTCGTCGACCCGATTTGACACGCCCTGTGACACGCCCGTTCACAGGCCGTGTGCAACTTCTCGACACTCGACACCCACGTCTCGACACTCGACGATCGTCGAGTAAGAGTCGTTGAGACAACGACACGGCCTTGGACACGCCCGTGTCCTGGGCCGTGTGCCTCCTCTCGACACATCGTCGAGTGAAAAATCATCGAGACAAAGCCCGATCGTCGACACAACCTC
The DNA here is from genome assembly GCA_039583875.1 of Platanthera guangdongensis. Taxonomy (NCBI): domain Eukaryota; kingdom Viridiplantae; phylum Streptophyta; class Magnoliopsida; order Asparagales; family Orchidaceae; genus Platanthera; species Platanthera guangdongensis. Next base: position 25,442 of record JBBWWR010000175.1, on the reverse strand, counting down.
CACACGCCCGTGTCGCAGGCCGTGTGAGCTGACACGCCCTGGGACACGCCCGTGTCCCAGGCCGTGTCACCCAAAAATTTCCTCTTTCAGAAATTTGGACTGTTACAATCCTCCCCTCCTACAGGAAATTTCGTCCTCGAAATTCAGACATAGGAAGGCAATAGAAAACAGCAAGAAATATGTTACAACATACAAAAGTTTATGTTACAACATCCTCTCTCTTGAGATTACAAAAATAACTTAGGGAACTCTTCGCGCATGGTTTGCTCTCGCTCCCATGTCAGTTCTTCACGGCCGCAGTTGTTCCACCGGACTTTTACCATGCCGACCGTTTTGTTCCGCAACTGTTTCTCGGCTCGATCTTCGATCTGAATGGGTCAAACTTTCGCTGTTAGCCCAGACTCCACCGGCACACGATCATCCGCGATCACTTGAGCTGGATCTTTCACGGCTTTCCGAAGCACCGAGATGTGAAAGACATCATGTAATCCACCCAAGTCTGCCGACAGAGCTAGTCGATAAGCCGCTTCACCAACTCGCTCAACCACTTCAAAAGGACCCAAATATCTTGGACTCAACTTTTTCAATCGTCGAATCCTGGAGACACCTTTGAATGGCTTGATCTTCAAGTAGACCCAATCGCCAATCGCAAATTCCACATTCCGGTGCTTGGCGTTGTAGTACTTCGCTTGTCGATCTTGAGAAATAAGCAATCTCTCTCGAATAGTCTGTATGGTTGAGTTTGCTTCCTCAACCTCATTTGGTTTAACAACCCGAGCTTCACCCGCTTCTACCCAAGCCAAGGAGGTACGACACTTCCTTCCATATAGAGCTTCATATGGTGCCATCCCAATACTCGCCTGGTAGCTGTTATTATAAGCAAACTCTACCATATAGAGATGATCTTCCCATCTCTTTCCGAAGTCAAGGGCGCACATTCGGAGCATGTCCTCCATTGTTCTGTTGGTACGTTCAGTTTGGCCATCCGTTTGGGGATGAAAGGCCGTACTGAAAGTCAACTTCGTGCCCAACAGTCGGTGAACTAGCTTCCAATCATTTGACGTGAATCGCCCATCTCGATCACTTACGATGCTCCGAGGAACACCGTGAAGCCGCACAATCTGGTCAACATATAACTTTGCCAAACTTTCAACTGAATCATCCCGCCTGTTCGGGAGAAAATGTGCTACTTTTGTTAGCCGGTCCACAATGACCCAAATGGAATCATTTCCTCGCTGCGATCTTGGCAACCCATGCACAAAATCCATGGAAATATCATCAAATTTCCACTCTGGGATTGGCAGTGACTTTAGATAACCGCCCGGCTTTTGGCATTCTGCCTTCACCATCGCACATGTTTGACATTTGGCTACATAAAGGGCAACATCTTTCTTGAGCCCTGGCCACCAAAAAAGTTTCTTCATATAGTTGAACATTTTTGTGCTCCCGGGGTGAATGGAATACTTTGTATAATGTGATTCATACATCAGTTATTCCCTCAACTTCCCCACATTTGGGACGCACAAACGACCCTCCTTTCGTAAAAGACCGTCAATCCAGGTGAATTTGCCCTCTGGCCCTTCATTCACATAGCGTAAGAGATCATCATCCAACTCCGTTGCCCGTCGAACTCGGTCCGTAAGGTCACATTGCACCTCGGTCCAGTTTAAACATGCAGTGGCAGTGGAATTCTTGTCCACACAATAGATCTCTAATGCTTCCAACTCTTGGATAAGACGTTCATCATGCCTTTGCAACCAATTCGCTCTAGCCGGAACCCGCCGACTCAAGGCATCTGCGACAACGTTCCCCTTTTCGGGCGTATAGTGAATCTCGAAAGTGTAGTCCCCAAGGAACTCCAACCACCTTCGTTGTCGCATGTTCAAGTCTTTCTGCTCCAAAAGATACTTTAGGCTCTTATGATCGGTATAGATCTCCACCTTCACTCCATAAAGGTAGTGTCGCCACAACTTGAGTGCAAAAATCACCGCCGCTAGTTCCAAATCATGGACGGGATAAATTCGCTCGTGCACCTTCAGCTGGCATGAGCCATAAGCAATAACCTTTCCATTCTGCAGAAGAACGCAGCCTAAGCCGCTTCCTCAGGCATCACTATAAATCACAAATCCATCGGTTCCACATGGCGAAGACAACACCGGCGCCGTGGTCAACCGAACCTTCAGCTCTTTAAAAGCTCGTGCGCACTCTGGCGTCCAAACGAACTTCTGATCTTTTCGCGTCAGTGTGGTTAGCGGCAAAGTGATCCGCGAGAAGTTTTCCACAAATCGTCTATAGTAGCCCGCAAGTCCAAGAAAACTCCTGACCTCGGCCACGGAAGACAAGATTGGCCACTCCTGTATGGCCCTTATCTTCGCTGGATCCACTGCAATGCCTGCTCCACTCACCACATGGCCCAAAAATGCCACTGACGATAGCCAAAACTCGCACTTCGAGAACTTGGCATATAGCTGATTTTGCCTCAACGTGTTCAACACCAACCGCAAGTGAATCTCATGTTCAGCTTCCGACTTTGAGTACACCAGGATGTCATCAATGAACACAATCATAAACAGATCCAGGTACTCACGGAAAATGCGGTGCATCAAATCCATAAACACCGAGGGCGCATTGCACAGTCCAAATGGCATGACTGTGAACTCATAGTGCCCATAACGCGTTCCAAATGCGGTTTTGGGAATGTCACCTTCCCGAATTCTTAACTGGTAGTAACCAGACTTCAGGTCCAACTTCGAATAGACGGTCGAGCCCACCAGCTGATCGAATAACTCATCAATCCGGGGTATCGGATACTTATTCTTCTCGGTCAGCTTATTCAGTTCACGATAATCGATACACAACCGCAACCCACCGTCTTTCTTCTTTACAAAAAGCACAGGCGCGCTCCAAGGTGACATACTTGGGCGGATATAACCTTGCTCTAGTATTTCGTGTAGTTGAACCTTCAATTCAGCCATCTCTTTTGGCGCAACACGATATGGCGAGCGGGCCACAGGTTTCGCACCTGGCACCAACTCAATTGTGAAGTCAATCTCCCGCTGGGGTGGTAGCCCAGGGAGATTCGTGGGAAACACATCTGTAAATTCTGCCACAATCGGAACCTCGCACAAAGTGGCCTTAGGCTCAACAGCCTGAATTAGTGCAAAATAACATTCCGCACCCTTCCGAACAGCCTTGACTACCTGGAGTGCAAACATCAATGTCCCGCCCACTCCTCGCATACCCGCGAACTTTGTCTCCTGTTCGGTATTCTGGCCCAACGTGATTTCTTTGGACTGGCAATCAAACATAGCATGCTGCTCCGCAAGCCAATCCATCCCAAAAATCACGTCAAATTCTGATATTGGCAAAACAAATGCAGTTAAACAAAAATTCCCGACTTCCGAACTGAATCGCCACATCGCAAGCTTGATCCGCAAGCATCCAACAGCCATTCGGCAACACCACTCTGACGCTATCTATCTTTGCACGACTGGGTATCCCAAGCCTCGTAATAAACTCACTAGACAGAAACAAATGCGATGCACCTGTATCAAACAGTGCTCGCGCCAGCGTGTCCCGAATCATAACAAAGCCTATGACCACGTCGCTCTGCTTGATGGCCTCTTGCAGGCCAAGATTGTAGACCCGGGGTCGCGCCTGCGAGGCAGAGGAATCCACCACCGCCTTTCCTTTTTCCACATAAGATGCTCCCGCCTTCTTTTCACTCTTTGGCGGCATCCGACAATCGCGCGCAATATGCCCCATGCGGCCACAATTGAAGCAGACCCGAGTATCAGGCTTGGAGGTAGCCCCTGACATTGCTCCCGTTGCCACGGATGAACGAGCTTGTCCACTAGGCTTGGACTTCTTGCCCCATCTCTTCTTATAAAATGGTTTCCCAGATCGGGGCGCCTTCCACTCCTGTTGCGTCACAGCTAAAGCTCTCTTCCCTTGCACCCTTTTCATATCCTTCTCCAGCGCGCTCGCAGTGTCAACCAATGCTTGAAAACCTTGGTTCACAGAACTTGACACAAGGAACCTCAGCTCGTCCCTTAGACCTTCATAGAACCTGTTGGTCTTCCTCTGTTCATCAGCAAATATCGAACCCGCATACCGCCCCAAGCGAGTAAATTCATGCAAATAGGCGTCAACACTGCCATCACCTTGGGTTAACCGTTGGAATTCATTTTCCATGGCTATCCGCTGATCCGCAGGAAGGTGCTTCGCTAGGAAGAGCCGGGAGAATTCTTCCATCGATACTTGGGTTAACGGACGACCCGCCAAGTGATGCAACTCCATCTCATCCCACCATAACCGAGCTTCTCCTTCAAGCAAAAAGGTAACTAAAGTAACTTTCTGATGCTCCGCCGTTGCTATCGCCGTCATCACTCTATTGACGCGCGATAGCCAATCCTCAGCCTGCGTCGGAGTTCCCGCTCCCGAGAACGTAGGCGGATGGAAACTCATAAACCGCGTTAGCTGCTTCTCAGCCGCTCGAGGAGCCATAACCACGACAGGTTCAGGCCTCGCCGCCACCTGTTCTGGTCTCACAGCCGCTTGCTCCTGCCGAAGGGGCTGGCCTTGGATCATGGTAAATAAGGCCTCCGCAACTAAACGCACATGTTCCGTAGACGGTGGAGGTGTAGGCACCGCGGCTGGTGCCGTACTTTCATCAGAACGCTGGGACTCAGACGGCCCAGCTCCACTTCGTGTCACCTAAAGGTGGACAAGATACACTCATTAGCGGTCGTACCCAAGCAAGCAACACAAAAGAAGAACACGCAGGTTCCTCAAACACATCAAGTTTGCATTCCTATCATGGACATTCAGGAGTTCATTCGTAGACTTTGGTTTGCACAAACACGTGCTCGCCACCCCACAAAAGAAGTCGGCCACGACTTCGAGAGGGAAAGACCAAGACAACCGATACCAAAAATGTAACAACACCATCCGTTCATATGGTATATTCTAGAAGGTCCGGCCGGGGCCCCACAGGATATATCACAAAACAGGCGGTGAAGGTACAGGATGATACCAGAGTTGCGCATCGCACCTATCACAAAGCATTCTAGCGGAAGCCTAGACTACAACTTGAACTCCTCATGAATGTCCAAACATAAAACTCCACATTTTATATACTATAGGAATGTCTTACAACAAGTCCAAAGAGTTGGCCTTATGGCCTTACATGGCTTTCAAACAGTGGCCTAAACAAATTGGCGCGCAGGCCGGCCACAACAAAAGAAAACACAGCTAGCCTTCGAGGGCTAGCAGCAGTAGCAGCAACAACAGCAGGAACATCAACCTCTATGCGTCCCACTCGGCTCTCCAGCACCTGTACAGGGACAATCCACCCAACGGTGGCAAACAAAAGCAACGGTCAGCGTTCAGCTGACCAAATTATAACGACCCTACCCCATCTCTCGGGGCAGCGGTATTCTTCCCTGCAGGCATAGCAAACACAAGTATGACAAGATATATCATCAAAATGTGCTTTCACGCACACAAGCCATCATAACCGTTCGCCACCCGGCCCAACGGTCCGTGCACTCAGGGCATATTCTTGGTGTTCTGGCAAATCTCTTGCCCACCACCGTATCAGGGTCATAACCCAACGGTAAATCTCTTGAGCATTTACTCCATGGCGTGCAGCCGGAGTTAGTCTTCCTACACCGGGATGGCCCGTAGCCCCCCACTGTGTCATGGCGCGCAGGCCGAAGACTCTTGCTATGCGCTCCAACAGACCGCACCTTTTGGTCTCACGTCGGACGGACATAATGCAGGTCGGATCCTCCACCCCTCGTTGCTCAAATCGCCTTGCCTTCTCCGAGTACAGCGTACTCATGGCTATATCAAAGGCGCGGGTCGGTCTCACCAATACTGTTCTTGGCATTCAAGCATGGGTATTTCTCTATACCCATTTCTTTAACACAACAACGGGTCTTTCCTGGGCCTCCCAGTACTTCCTGTGACTCTCTCCACAGGTGGACACCGCACAAGCACAAATGTCAGGGTCTTTCCTGGCTATCATGCCAGTACTTCCTGTTACTCGCTTCACAGGTGGACACCCTATGACATCAAGCATCAAAAAGGGCATTTCCTGGTCACACCAGTACTTCATGTGCCTCATTCACAGGTTGGACCCAAAAACATCACATGGCTACTTTCCTGGGCTACCACCCCAGTACTTCTTGCTACTCCTTTTCGCAGGCATAACCCGTTGACTCCTTAAACTACACATTATCATGGAGTCTTCTCCGATTCGTATGCAACATCACCAATCCAGACCAACCTGTCCAGATGGGCTTCACACAACATGCTTATTCCGTACTCCATTTCTGGATCTATATGCTAACAAAGGGGATTTCAAGCATCCACCCAAAGATTTCCAAAATCAGCCACCTCTTGGTGGGGAAAATCACAAAGCTATGCCAAAAATAAAGCCTTCACATGGCTAGGAAGAAAAGTCGTTACCCTTGACGACCACTTCGGTGCCATGACCGCAAAGCTTGCTTGCAAGACTCGCAAGAATGTTTCCTCCGCAACAACGGCTTCGGATTTCTGGTCGGTAAACCGCAGCACCACCAGCAACAGCCCCCTTTCCCTCTTCCTCCTCCTTTCTCTCTCTTTCTCTCTTAACTTGAAGAAAGCTTAAGGCCAAATAAAAATGAGAATCACTTCTCAGTTTTCGGCCTTTAAGAAAAAGAGGAAGAAGCTTCAGCCCTTGGATCCCAGCTGAAGGAATAGACGGCCATGATTCTGCCAAAACACTGATTTTGACCCGACACGGCCTCTGACACGGCCGTGTGCCAGGCCGTGTGCCTCAAGCGGTGGTCAACCGACTTATCCAAACCAGTGACACGCCCATGGGACACGCCCGTGTCATGGGTCGTGTCACCAACACCCCTTCAGACACGCCCGTGTCTGTGGCCGTGTGCCTGGGTGAAAAAAAAATCCCAAAACATCCGGAGACTTCACACGGCCTGTGACACGCCCGTGTCCCAGGCTGTGTGCCCTGACATGGCACAAAGACACGCCCTGTCAAAATCCTTCGGCGGGCTGAGTTCGTCGACCCGATTTGATACACCCTGTGACACGCCCGTGTCACAGGCCATGTGCAACTTCTCGACACTCGACACCCATGTCTCAACACTCGATGATCTTCGAGTAAAAGTCGTCGAGACAACGACACGGCCTTGGACACGCCCGTGTCTTGGGCCGTGTGCCTCCTCTCGACACATCGTCGAGTGAAAAATCATCGAGACAAAGCCCGATCGTCGACACAACCTCGACACGCCCTGCAACACGCCCGTGTCGCAGGCCGTGTCAGCTGACACGCCCTGGGACACGCCCGTGTCCCAGGCCGTGTCACCCAAAAATTTTCTCTTTCAGAAATTTGGACTGTTACAAACCGCTTGCAATCAAAAAAATTTCAAGATATACGTATAATTGATTGGAGCGTACTTGAAGAGATAAACTTAGCTGGAGATGTCAGGGGGTTAATTTCTGTAACGGGGTGGGATCAATTTTTTGCCATAGAGGAGTTAGGCTTTAGGGAACTCACCTTAGAGTTCCTATCTTCGTTTTATTCCAACTTTCAGCCTAACTTCATCGATGCACCGCATGCGCCTGAGGGGATAGTTTCATTTTGAGTGGGTGGCACATTTTATACACTCACCATGCTCCAGTTCACCCAATATTTAGGGGTGTATGAGGAGTCGTTCCTTTTTAGTGCTGCCTACCCCGAGCTCCACTTCGAACTCCCCAATCGCGATATGGCCGGCGGTATCTGGCGCCAGATTTCTTTTGACACTGGCGCCTACGAGGCCAAGCGATCTAAGGCCTCTAAATTGATTTCCCCTACCCTCCATTACATCCACCATCTCCTTAGCCACACGTTGAGCGGTCGGAGCGAAATCTCCGGAGTTGTCAGTAGAAAGGACCTATTATACCTCTACAGCATGACTTCACGATATCCTCCACATCTCGGTTATCTTCTAGCCCAGTTCATTCTCCATCAGGCTGACACCCCGTATAGGGTCTATTTGTGTAGCACCCTACATTACTTGTCTCGTGAAGAATATGGGCATCTTTTTAGCCCTCCCCCAGATGACAGTGGTCGCAAAGACCGTGCCTATCATGATGGCTAGTCTTCGCTCCCTCCGCCTCGTCACCGCCCATCAGGGTCGGGGAGGGGTCATATATTCTATTGCACGACGTGGACCCCATGTACAGGATGACAGTGATGATGAGGTAGATCCTGACCTTGATGTGCCGTTGGTGCCTCCACCCCATTCCACTTACGCTCATGGCGAGTCGTCTATTGCACCTCCTCCACCTCATTCACGGTACTCGCGCGAGTTTCGACAGTTCTTCGACACCGAGCTCTCGCCGCGACTATAGCATATTAAGGAGTCGCAGCAGCGGACCGAGGACCTCCTCATACAGATCAGAGACCACCTTGGGATCGCCCCTCGCCAGCCGCCAGCTCCAGCCCCGCCTTCCTTCCCAGACGATGTGACCGACCACCCTGCTTACTTCTGATATGTATCGATGTAGTGTTATCTTTATGTATCGTATCTTGTATTCTTTTTTATATCAATGTATTTAGTTCTGTTAGCTATTATATCAGTGCATTTCATTACAGCTCTTGTCTCTTTACTGTGCTCTTCTACTTATTATGATAACAGTATTTTTTTCTTATATCATCATGAAATCACTCTATGTCCACTTTTTACATTGCACTGAGGACATTGCAAATCTTAAGTCTGGGGGTAGAATGACTATTCATGTGGTTACGATTGATACTAATCTGCTTATCATAATACTCAAGTTTGTTATACCCCCCTACAAATTTTTGTTTGATCTATTAAGCTCTCATTATTCATTCATTTGGGATTATAAATATCTAATTTAACTTCGCACGCTGATTAAAATGAATTGATGTAGACTCATAGAGTATTCAACTTTGTTGATTTCGTAATTAAGCATAGAAATTTTTTTTAGCTTAATTTTCTCTATATAATATAATTTTAAGATTACTCCACGATATTAGTAACTATCCAACACTCTATTTTAGAAAATATACTTATCTATAATAAAGTGAGTCGATGAGTGTAACATTTTTATAATTTGGTATTAGGGCTTTAAAATTAAAAATTACTCCCTATTGATGTCTAGGACTCACCCTCTAGCATTCCTCAAAACATTACATAGGTTAATTAGTAAGGGCGGAAATGACTTAGGCCTCCTATTGGATAGCTTGAGCCTTGTTATCCCAACACCTTTAACATGATACCCTTGCACACCCAATTTGAACCTAATCCCCATCCTTTTGATGCTCTACTATTAAAATTCACCAAGGCCAAATCCTTACCTATTAGCACACCTATCATTGATGCCTTCTTGGAATGATTTGTTCATTGTGATATGTGGACTGAGTGCGTGTATCCTTGCACCCACTTGGAATGATCCCTACTTTGAACCCAAAAAAAAGACATAGTGATATGTGGCCTGAGTGTGTGTATACTTGCACCCACTTGGAATGATCCCTACTATGGTCCCTTGGTTAAAAACAAAAAAATATATATATATATAAAAAAATAGAGTGCCCTTCAAAATGTGGGAAATATACAAATTGCGAAGTCTGGGGGTGTCTACATAAAATTGAAATATGTTAAGGTATCTTCCAACATAAGGCTCAATCATGATTTAGGTGTGAAAAATTCATCGAACTTACCTTTGATTACCTCACCTTTAATCTTCTATCCTAAGCCAAAAAGGCTACACCAAAATTCAAGTCCTAAGGATCCAACCTTACTAATTCTAAATAGTGATGTGATGAGGGTGTAAAAAGGGTAAGCTCATGATTATCAATATGAGTACTTATAAGTTTTGAAACACTAATACGTATCTTATAGAGATTGTTATTTTCTCCTCATATTTGTTAAAGATGACTATACTTTTATTTCTAAAAGCGAGTGAGAGATAGTTAAAAGATATATTAGAGGAATTTTAAGATAAATCTATATTTAGAAAAGTCTGCTAAATTATTTCCTATGCGATTACATCATCAAAGTTCTCTTAAATTCATAGCAACCAGTGTGCGGAGGCAAAAATTATTTAATGGTAACCCAGGTGTTTGAATTAGTTTGCTTAGGGACAAGCAAACATCTAAGTCTGGGGGTATTTGATGAGTACGATTATGATAGGCTTTTTACAATCATAATTATAATCATGTCTACTATTTCCTGCCCCTTTTTGTGTTGATTTCATGATAATAGTAAAGAAATTGTCGTATCATAGAGAAATTGTCGTATCATAGATAGAAGAGCGTATTTAGAAGTCTTTTGCGTATTTAGAAGTCTTTGGCAGTTCTTGTAATAAACTATTTACTGAGTCTATCATTTTTCTATTGCAGGTAATGCCAACCAATGGACCTAAAAGTCTCGGAGCAAACAGAGGAGTTCACGGAGTCTACATGGCTGATGACAGGACGAAAATTTGGTGCACACGGCCTGACACACGGCCGTGTGCCTACCCGTGTCCTATGCACCTGGAGCTGAGGAATTTGGGCGCAGACAATGGAACCTCACACGGGTATGGCACACGCCCGTGTGCATACCCGTGTCATCTTTGCACACGACTGCCGATCAACCCGTGTCTGAGGAACACGGCCAAACACACGGCCGTGTCCATACCCGTGTCATCTGACACGGCCCACTACCAGACACGCCTGCTCGTGGGGAACCGCCTAGGAACCGTCCACACGGCCTGCCACACGGCCGTGTTCGACCCCGTGTCCGACCTGTTTGCAAGCGGACCATAAATTTCCTGTAGAAAAATTTGTTTAGGACTTTTGGATCATTTCTGGATTGGAGAACTGCTGGAGGCTGAAGGGGAGCATCCAAGACAAGGAGGATTGAAGGGTATTTCATATGTATTTTTATTTAATCATTAACCCCTTTGAATCCTTTCTTTCTCTTGATGATCCATCTTCAAATTTCGTTTTAATTTGCATGAACCTCTATTTGAACATTCTAGTAATCATGTATCACTTTGTTTATGTTACATTTGTAGTATTTTATTTGTGTTTATGCTTGCAAACAAAGAGTTTAATCCTACTTATGAATTACTTATTTGTTTTACACAATTTGCAATTGGCTAGATTGAGAAATTGGTTCTTTGCAATGATATTGGTATGTTCATATTGTGATGATAATTCCCTTTGTAATTCAAACTCTATGATCGAGAGATATTTTGTTTGGAAAATTAAAACACAAGTAAAAGGATTCATGGTAATTTAGAGATAAAATTCATGAATTTATGTAGTAATAAAGGTACTTTACTTAATGCGAACTTGAGTGTTGTGAATTGTTCGAGAGAAAATTTACTATCTTATGTTTAGATTTGGAATTGCTCGAGAGAGAATTTTGATAAAAAATTAACCTTTACATTGCACAAATTTAACAGTCTTTTCATGTCATGATCACTTAGAATTGAACTAATAAATGAATTTGTTCATGTAATTGTTTAAAAGCTTCATGTTTTTATCGTTTTTACTTCTCCAATACTGAATCATCCAAATGGTCATAGTTAGGTTAATGTAGTTTAAATATCACTTTTGTTTAGAAGTATGATAATAAAGGGAGGGTGAGTACGAATAATTGAAACGACCCTGTAGAATACGACACAAGATGTAGATTTCTCATATATTACGATTGATAGGTGCGCTTGCCAGAATGCTAATTCAATCTATTTTAAGTCCATCTACATAGTTGTATTAGAATGTAGAATGAAATCACATTGAGTTATTACTTGTTAGCAAGAGAAATCATCAGTGACAGGTACGGTTTAATTTGTAGCAAGTTAAGCTTCTTTAAATACTTGTTATGCACATGTTACCTTACCACTTCTTGTTTAGGATTTGTTTTGATTTGTGAAAATCCGGCAAGAGCACTCTTCGATACAGGAGCTTCACACTCCTTTTTGTCCGAAGAATTCATATCGCGCATCGGAGTACCTTCTTCGATGGCGAAGGACAAGTTGGATGTGTTGTTGCCCAATGGGTGTTCGATGCGAGCGGATAGAATCTATGGCGTGAAGATTCGAATTGGGAGCCAGGAGTTCCATTTGCAAGCGCCATTATTGCGGCTAGTGGAATTCGATGTTATATTTGGCATGGACTGGCTCTCGGAGCAGCGAGCCTATATTGATTGCGGTAGTAAGGAAGTCAAGCTGGGAGCAGGTCGTGAGACGACTTTCACGGGCTTGAAGGGGTCGAGCAAGACGTTGATGTCTGCTCTTCAGGTGGTGAAGGCGGTTCATGCCGGTGCAGAACTATTCTTTACACTAGTGGAGGTTGCAAAGCCTAAGCCCGCGTTGGACAGTATTTCAAGGGTATCGGAGTACCCGGATGTGTTCCCTAGCGATCTTCCGGGAGCCCTGCCGCAGCGGGAGATAGATTTTATGATAGAGATCATACCAGGTGCAATGCCTGTGTCACTCTCTCCATATCAGCTAGCGCTTAAGGAAATGGTGGAGCTGAAGGTTCAAATGCAAGAGTTGTTAGAGCAAGGGTATGTGCATCCAAGTTCTTTGCCTTGGAGCACGTCGGTCCTCTTTGTTAAGAAGAAGGACGAAAGCTTGAGGCTATGTATTGATTATCGGGAGCTCAACAAGTTGACGGAAAAGAACAAGTACACGATCCCCCAGATTGATGATCTATTCGATCAATTAGTCTGGTCGACGGTGTACTCAAAGTTGGACCTCAAGTTCGGGTACTATCAGCTGTGAATAAGGGAGAGTGATATCTCGAAGATAGCGTTCAGTACGAGATACGGGCATTACGAGTTTACGGTCATGCCGTTTGGGCTGACTAATGCGCTGTCAGTGTTCATGGATTTTATGAACAGGACCTTCATGGAGTACTTGGACCATTTTGTGATCGTCTTCATCGACGATATTTTGGTGTACTCGCAGAGTGAGGAAGATCACTTCAGGCATCTTCATTTGGTTTTCGAGATGCTAAGGAGGAATCAATTGTACGCCAAGTTCTCGAAGTGCGAGTTTTGGTTGTCCTCAGTGGAGTTCCTCGGTCACATAGTGAGTGGGGAAGGTATTGCAGTGGATCCGGCGAAGATTATTGCGATACGGGAGTGGCCTGAGCTTTCTACGGTAGCAGAAGTCCGGAGCTTTCTGGGGCTTGCCGGCTATTATAGGCGCTTCGTAGAGAACTTCTTGCGGATAGCGTTACCTCTCACTACTTTGACGAGTAAGGAGCAGAAGTTCGTTTGGACGCCAGAGTGCGTGGGAGCTTTTGAGGAGTTGAAATGTCGGTTGACCGTGGCTCCTGTGCTGAGTTTGCCGAGTGGGACCGAAGGTTATGAGACTTATAGCGATGCTTCGGGCAGTGGTTTGGGTTGTGTGTTGTTACAGCATGGAAGCGTTATAGCATATGGCTCGAGACAGCTGAAGGTGCATGAGAGGAACTATCCGGTCTACGACTTGGAGTTAGCGGCCGTGATTTTTGCCTTGAAGCTGTTGAGGCATTATTTGTACGGTGTGAAGATTGATATCTACACCGATCATAAGAGCCTGAAGTATTTGATTGATTAGAAAGATTTGAATATGCGGCAGCGTAGATGGATGGAGTTCCTGGGGGACTATTCATTCATGATCCACTACATGCCTGGTAAAGGTAATGCGGTTGCGGACGCGTTGAGTCGCCGGGACCCAGCTAAAGACAATTGGTTGTCGATCCATGACGAGCGGTTGGTTCGGGAGTTGGAGGCGTTGGAGATTGTTTGCGTAGATAAGCAGTCAAGTGCTGAAGCACTCTTGAATTGGACGGAAGTTCAATATGACCTGGCTGATCGGATTCGGCAGGCATTGGATATGGATGGCCACATGAAGCAACTCATGATAGAGGCTCTGGATGGGTTAAATTCCCAATATGAAGTTGTGGATGGATTGCTTTAGAAAGACGGTCGTCTATGCGTCCCAAGCGTGGGCAATTTACGGGTGGAATTGTTGTACGAGGCGCATCATACTAAGTACTCGATTCACCCGGGAGCACGAAGATGTACCGCGATGTTAAGAAACTATTTTGGTAGCCGGGTTTGAAGAAGGATGTGGTGCCCTATGTGGCGAAGTGCCAAACTTGCGCCTTGGTGAAGGCAGAGTGCCAAATGCCGGGAGAATTTCTGAAGTCCTTGCCTATTCCGGAGTGGAAATTCGACGACATCACTATGGATTTTGTGCACTGGTTGCCAAGGTCGCAAAACAGGAACGACGCCATCTGGGTGTTCGTAGATCGGCTAACGAAGGTGTCGCATTTCATTCTGTATAGGAAGGATGATCCGGTGGAGAAGTTGACAAAGTTATATGTGGATAACATAGTGCAGCTCCACGGTGTGCCCCGCAGCATCGTGAGTGACCAAGATGGGCGGTTCACGTCCAATGATTGAGGCTTGTGCAGCAAATGTTGGGAACAAAGCTGAGTTTTAGCACAGCCTTCCATCCGCAGACGGATGGGCAGACCGAGAGGGTCAATAGAACTATGGAAGACATGCTCCGCATGTGTGTCTTGGACTTTGAAAGCAATGGGAAGACCATCTTTATTTGGTGGAATTTGCGTACAACAATAGCTACCAGGAGAGTATTCAAATGGCGCCCTTCGAGGCCCTTTATTGTAGAAGATGTCGTACGCTGTTGTCCTGGTTGGAAACGGGTGAGTCAAAGTTGTACAAGCGTCAATAGGTGGAGGATGCTACTTCATTGGTGCTAACCATTCGGGAGAGGTTGATAATCGCTCAGGACCGTCAATCGAAGTACTATAATGTCAAGCACAGGAACGTGGACTTCACTATGGGCGACTGGGTGTACTTAAAGATCAAGCCTTTTAAGGGTGTCTCGCGGGTTCGGCGCTTGAAAAAGCTAAGCCCGAGGTACCTTGGGCTGTTTGAGGTTCTGGAGCGGATTGGCGAAGCGGCTTATCTGTTGAAGCTATGATAACTTTTCCACCAGATCTTCCTTCCTGACCGGGATAAAGTGCGACACCTTTGTTAACCGATCTATGACCACCCAAATGGCGTCGTTTCCCTTCTGCGACTTCGGCAAACCATGCACAAAATCCAAAGATATGTCATTGAATTTCCATTCCGGGATAGGTAGGGACTTTAGGAAACATCCGGGCATCTGGCACTCCGCCTTAACCAAGGCACAAGTTTGGCACTTGGCCACATAGAGTGCTACATCTTTCTTCAATCCTGGCCACCAAAATAATTTCTTCATGTCTCTATACATCTTCGTGCTTCCCGGGTGGATCTAGTACTTGGTATGATTAGCCTCGTACATCAACTCCTCCCGAAGATTATCCGCAGTAAGAACGCATAGGCGACCGTCCTTCCTTAGCAACCCATCCTCAACAGCAAACTGAGAATTTGACCCATCCAATGATTCATCCAAGATCTACTTCATGCTGTTATCCTAAATCAAAGCCCACCGAACTCTATCAGCTAGGTCACACTGCACCTCGATCCAAAATAGTTTCGCCTCAGTACTAGACTGCTTGTCGACGCAAGATATCTCCAGAGCCTCCAACTCTCGGACCAATCTCTCATCATATATCGATAACCAGTTGGCCTGTGCGGGAATCTTTTGACTCAACGCATCTGCCACTACATTACCTTTCCCTGGCACATAATGTATCGTGAAGGTGTAGTCCCCTAGGAACTCCATCCACCTCCGCTGCCACATGTTCAGATCCTTTTGATCTAACAGGTACTTCAAGCTCTTACGATCGGTGTAAATAATGACCTTCTCACCGTACAGATAGTGCCTCCACAGCTTTAGAGCAAATATCACGGCCGCTAATTCTAAGTCGTGAACCGGATAATTCCTCTCGTGAGCCTTCAATTGTCGTGAACCGTAGGCTATCACACTCCCATGCTGTAGCAGAACACAACCCAAACCACTGCCCGATGCATCACCATATATTTCGAATCCTTCAGTTCCACTTGGCGAACATAAAATAGGTGTCGTGGTCAACCGTCTCTTCAACTCTTCAAAAGCCTGTTCGCACTCCGGAGACTACACAAACTTCTGACCCTTCCTTATCAACGTCGTGAGTGGTAGTGATATCCGCGAGAAGTTCTCTACGAAGCGCCTGTAATAGCCAGCAAGCCCCAGAAAACTCCGGACCTCTACCACCGTAGTCAAAGCAGGCCGCTCCCGTATCGCCACTCTCTTCGCCGGATCCACAGCTATCCCTTCTCCACTAACAATATTACCAAGGAACGCTATCGAGGATAACTAGAATTCACACATGGAGAACTTAGCATACAACTGGTTCCTCCTCAACATATCCAATACCATGTGTAGATGATTGTAGTGATCCTCCTCGCACTGCGAGTGCACCAGGATATCATCGATAAATACTATCACGAAACGATCCAGGTACTCTCTGAACGTCATGTTCATCTGATCCATAAACACGGATGGCACATTGGTCAAACCAAATGGCATGACCGTGAACTCGTAATGCCCAAACCGCGTACTGAATGCTGTCTTTGGGATGTCGCACTCCCTTATCCTCAATTGGTAGTAACCGGATTTCAGATCCAACTTTGAATACACCGTTGACCCAACCAACTGATCAGATAGCTCATCAATTCTCGAAATCGGATACTTATTCTTTTCCGTAAGCTTGTTCAATTCCTGATAGTCAATGCAAAGTCGCAAACTCCCATCTTTCTTCTTGACGAAAAGGACCGTTGCGCTCCAAGGCGACGAACTTGGACGCACATAGCCTTACTCCAGCAACTCTTGTAGTTGCACCTTTAACTCTGCCATCTCTCTTGGCGCTATCCGATATAGGGAGAGTGACACTGGTTTATCACCCGGTACCAGCTCAATAGTGAAATCAATCTCCCGCTGAGGTGGGGCTCCTGGGAGATCATCTGGGAACACATCCGGATACTCAGACACAATTGGGATACTGTCAAGATTTGGCTTATGCGTCGAAGTTTGCCCTATAGTGACAAACAGCTCTGCCACAGACTGAACTGCCTTGATCCCCAGAGGGGTAGACGTCTACGTCTTGCTCGACCCCTTTCACTCACCCAAATGCCATCTCACGACTAGCTCCCAACTGACCTCTAAGCAATTACAACCAATGCATACTTGCAGCTCCGAGAGCCAGTCCATACCAAAGACCACGTCGAACCCCCCCCCCCCCCCCTAACGGTAGCAACAACACTCGTAAGTCAAACTCTTGACTCCCTACCCAAATCTAAATGCAACAGATTCTATCCACGCGCATTGAGCACTATTAGTCAAAAACATATCCATTATGTCATTTGCCATTGGAAGAGGTACTCCGACATGCAATACAATTCCTTTGGGCAAACGGGAACGCGAATCCCACTAAACGAACGGTGCTCTCGCCAAATAAACAAAAGTCAGGACAAATCTCAACACAAATAGTTATAAGCTGACATGCACAAGGGCGACATGTATTTACAGTTAACTGTTATAACTTTAAACCGTACCTGTCACCACGACAACGAGCTTCCGGGCCTCCTACTGGCCCAGGTTGTACACTACAGACTTCCTCTCGGACTTTGCACGTCCGCTCCAACACTCAGGAGCAAAATGTCACATCTTCCCGCAGTTATAACAAGCACCCAAGGTTCGGCCTGTAGTTTCCCCTGAAGCACCAAAAGGTGGGGCTGGACCCGAAGTCCCAGCCTTCTTATACCACCGACGATATCCAGACTTTGAGGTAGCCGACACTTTGAACTCTGTTTTCTTAGCACTATAGTCCTCAACCGCTCCTGGCATAGATTCCTTATTCTTCTGAGCACCATCCCGACAAGCTTGGAAAAAGTGCCCTTTCTTGCCACAAGTATGACAGTTGTAAGTAACCTTGCTAGTCGATGATCTAACCTTCTTCTTCAGCGTTCTGCGAGATGCACTCCTCATAGGACTTGCAGAGTTCGATACCCTACTCACTGGTATCTGGTGAATTTTTCCCATATCCACTTCCAAAGATCTAGCCGACTCCACCAAGGCACGGAATCCCAATAGTTTTGGTCCTAGAAGTAGAATTCCCAGTTCGTCACGCAGACCACTATAGAATCAATCAACTATAGACTGTTCATTCTCCAACTCAAAGCATGGGTAGCGGCTTATCAAAAGAAACGCCTGCAAATACTCATCAACTGAGTGCGTACCCTGCACCAAGAACATGTTCAACGGCTGACCTGACGGCCTTCTAAATGTCACATGATCCAACACACCACCCAGCATTGAAGTCATCTTCGGGACAAAAGGTTGCACATTGCTTCCCTGTTGTGCACTAGTCACAACGAGCACCACTTAAACAATCCTTCTTATGGTTTCAAACGAAGGAGGGGTCTCAAGCACGCCACTGGGTGCACTATAATCCTCAGAAACCAGATGTTATGTCGGCTCTGCGCCACTCCCGGTCACCTATAGTCGTACAAAACACCAATAAGAGACTAAACAAAATTGCAAAAAGCAATTATTGGAACACGCAAGTTCCGCAAACACGAGTATTTTTCATTCCTAAGTGGACATTCATGGGTTATTTTCAATGTTATAATGATGACGCACACATGTGCTTAACACCCCTTAAAAGAATTCGCCCACGAATTCAGTTAAGCCTGACCATAACCAGAAGTCTGATACCAAATTGTAACATCCCCATCCATTGCATGACATATAACAGAAGGTCCAGCTGGAACTCGACGCCATATACCACAGACAGTCGGAAGGGTTACATAAGAATATTCAAACTATCCAATTAAGACTACTCGTACTACACAGAGCATTCTAGCGGAAGCTTTTAAAAGTTGAAAGAACCCAAAACTTAAATCCAATAATCATGAATGTCCACAACCACACCACTGGAATGAAAACCAAATACACTGAAAGGGTACACGACCTTATGACCTTACAAATGTTCACTTAACAAAATAGTGTCTTACATACATTGGCTCGCAGGCCGGCCACACATGACAAAATAAAAACAACTATTCTTTACGGCCTTCAAGGGCCAGCACAGCAATATGGCCTCCAGCCCGCTATCTAGCACTCGGCTCCGTAGCACCTGCAAGCAATATTCCACCGCACGATGGCAAACAAAGCAACGGTCAGCCAAAGCCGACCAAATTATAACGACCCCGCCCCTTACTCGGGATGGAGGTGCTCTTTCCATGCATATCATTAGACCAGTAAAACAATAAAACGCAATTATACTATGCCACAGGTGTAGGCTCGCACGGCCAAACACCCCGTGCACTCAGGGCAAATTAACGGTGAATCCGGACACTTCAGCGTCTTCACCACCATCCCAAAGATGGCAACCACGTGAGCATTTAGCCTTTCTGACCACTGTCTAAGGCTCCCGACTATGCCAACGGCCAGTCCCCTTTTCGGGTCTCTCGCACTAAACCACATAGCCTAGGTCCAATTCCACTTGCCGGTTGCTCACACCACGTAGTCACTTTAAGACGTACGCATGAGCCAAACTTCTCTCGGATCCCAAAACTTTTCCAAACAATCACATAACCCAGTTATGTTCAAGGCCGGTTCCCTGACCGCTAAGTTAGCAGAACATGTTTCCGCTGAGTTTTCCGGGTGCGCCTTGGAGTTAATCCCCAAGAATCCCTGCTGCAATCTACCGCATAGAAACCCGAAAAACCCAAAGCATGGAGTCTTCTCCGGCAAAACATATCAAATGCAACATCACTGATCCAGATAATACACGTCCGGGTAGGCTTCACACACAATGCCTATGCCCGTACTTCGATTCTGGATTCTATATGCAACACAAGGGGGACTATTCACATCAACCCCAAGGAACACCACGCACTCACCGCACACTCGCGGGAGCGGGTTTCCCTATGCAAAAAGGAAGAGAGCTTCACATGCTCAAGTAGAGAATCGTTACCCTTGTAGTCCGCTTTTGCGCCACGGAAAAACTATACGGATAGAAGTCTTCGCAATGGAATTTCTTCCACGGATCCGCTCTCGGTTCTCCAAACGGTGCTTCGATGCTCCGCCGGTGGCCGGAATCCTCCTTCTTCCTCCTCTCTCTAACTCCTTGGAAAGAGAATGGCTTGGAGAAAATGAAGAGTTAACTCCCGCATTCCTGGCCTTAACAGAGCAGGAAACCGTCTGAGCCATTGGATACTACTTAAAGAAAATGAACGACTCAGATCTGCACAAAAATCCCCAGACCTGGGCCGAACACGGCCTCGCACACGGCCGTGTTCCAAGCCGTGTGCCTTGGTCGAGGCACGATCGTCGAACGAAGAAAAGACACACGGGCAATGACACGCCTGTGTCTCATCTGACATGCCCGTGTCGGGTCCTCAACAAGCCTGTGACTAGGGGGCGTGTCACATATAACCGCCACGGCAACGGACACGACCCAACTGAACACGTGTAGGGACACTGGTATGAACACGCCTGTGTCACTCGACAATCATCAAGAAAATATCGTCGATCGTCGAACGCAGAGGGTCACTCGACAATCGTTGAGTGCCTTTCGTCGATCGTCGAATACAGGGGGACATGCCCTCTCGACATGCCCGTGTCGCCTGGCATGTTCCTCCCGAACACTTTTCATCAAACTCAATCGGCTTGCACACGGGCACGGGTCAATACACGCCCGTGTCCTAGGGCCGTGTCACTAGTAACCGCCACGCCAACCTACAAGACTCTTGGGAACACGGTTATAGACACGTTTAGGCACACGCCTGTGTCATATGACACGCCCGTGTCATTCAGCCGTGCTTCTTGTCGTGTCCTTCTCGGGACACAGCCGGCCAACACACCCAGCCTGACACGGCCATGGACACGCCCGTGTCCCTGGCCGTGTACCTCTATACAGAATTTAAAAATCCTATTTAGACTCGACCGGCTCAAATACAATTTTCGGGGCATTACAGCAGGAGTCACGGTCCACCAGACACTTCACTAGGCGACCTGCCTCCAGGTCACCCAAATCTAGGTGACATGCCTCCAGGTCACCCAACAATGCGATAACTCTCAAAGTTGCCCACCAGAGGGCTGTAAACCTCCAGGTCGCCCAACAGGTGCAGCAAGCCTGACCATTCCAACAGAGAGGCGGACTTCAGCAAATGGGGTGAAAGTCTTTAATTCAAGGATAGCTAAATAACCTAGAGGGGGTGAATAGGTTATTGGTCTCTTTGAGACTATCTTTTGCTTTCTTTATGATATCTTGTTGTTTTCTTTTATCTTTCAGCTTAGGGTGGTCTAAAGCTTGTCCTTAACACCTGTAAATAAGAAAAGAAAAACAACCACAGAAAAACACACAGAGATTTATAGTGGTTCCTCAATTGGGTACATCCACTTTCCCTCTCACCTATCCAACTAACTTGTTGGACTATACACAAACTCCTCCAAACTGCTCCTAAGAGCTTATACCACAGATCCTGCAGGATCTCGAAGTCTCCTCCAAGACTCACTTCTCAGCCACAAAGGCCTACACTAAGTGATCAACAGACCACCTACCTCAGGCTGTTAAGCCCTACACCCAAGCTGAGAGGACAACCCTACCTCAAATCCACAAAG
Source organism: Platanthera guangdongensis (assembly GCA_039583875.1). Taxonomy (NCBI): domain Eukaryota; kingdom Viridiplantae; phylum Streptophyta; class Magnoliopsida; order Asparagales; family Orchidaceae; genus Platanthera; species Platanthera guangdongensis. Next base: position 3,815 of record JBBWWR010000175.1, on the reverse strand, counting down.
GATCCTACCTCAGATCTCTGCAGTTCTCCTACACTTAGTGACCCGCAAGCCACCTACCTCAGCCTTATCTCTAAGGCATACAACTCAGGCTTTTCAGCCCTATAACTTCAGGCACAAGGCCCTACTCTCAGAGTGTTGCAGCACTCCTACAACTCAGTACCCAGCAGGTACCTACCTCAGTGCCCTTCCAGGAACCTACAGCTCAGGCTAAACAACCCTACAACTCAGATCCACACTTGGATCCTATATGATGAAGGTGGGTTGGTGGATATTCTTGGCATAGGTGATGCTTCTCTGTGTCAAGCTTCTTGACTAAGATAAACTCAGCCTAACAATGACTACAAAAATTTATTTCCTGAGTCTACCGTCCCTGAACTAATAAGTACTTAGTCCTATCTACTTCCACAACAACAAGTATAAATTTACTTAAGCTGGAAGTGACTTGCAGAACAATGTTCTGCCGCTTTTTGAAATGAGCCTGAAACTCAGCCCTAACTTCTTCATCACTGCACCAGGGATATTTCTTGCTGGAGATATGAAGTAACTGCAGCTCAACTAGCTGCTAACTAAGCTACGAAATTCGCAGCTCAACTTCTTTACAGCAACACGTATGTTTGTGCTGGAAGCAACTTGTAGAACAATGTTTTGCCCTTCTCTCTTTCCTGGGCTGAGGTGATTCAGCCCTAACTTCGACTCCTGAGGACTAGGCCCCTGAGCCTTCTTTTAGATCTCTGCTTATTCAAGCTTTCTTCTCTTCACAACAGCAAGGATGAAGATCTTCTTTTGCCTATGTTGGAAGTTGCTTGCAGATCAGCTTCTCTGCTCCTTTCTGAACTGAGCTAACTGCTCAGCCCTATCTTCTTCTTCACAACACCCCAAGAGAATGTCTTTCAGGATTTTTTGGTTGGGTCTGTGAAGCATCTGCAGCAATGGTCATCCCAAGATGCTACCTTTTTCCCAGAGAATCCCTCTGAGCCGACCTCATCGGTGCTGATATTCAGGGGGAGACCCAAAGTGCAGATGCTCCTGCTGAGGGGGAGCAAAGTCCATCCCCTTCTTGTCTACAGGAAAAGATTGACTCCTTCCTTGTCAATATATAGGAGTGGCTAAATCAGATCCCCTCTGACTCTCAGGGGGAGCAAGTCAAAGAAGGTGTCCCCAGGACTGATGCTGATATACATCAGGTTGATATGAAAGTAGCTCGGGTTGAGGGGAGACTCATCTTGAGCTTCCTGCTCGAGAGGTTGATAATGTGATTGATTTATCTGATGCTGATGAGCATGCTGCAGACATTCTTTATCATTCTTCAGAATATAAAGTTGCTGATTCAGATATACAGGGAGATATAATGAAGGATGTTGAAGAAGTCAACTTTCCAGGGACCACTCAGCAGACTGAGGAGATGTCCAACTCCTTTCCGACACAATTAAAAGGATTGTTAGATGAGCAGAGGAGGAAAATTGAGCTCTATGTGGATGATTCAATAAAAGAACTGTGACAAAATTTGTCTACTGCGATCAAATCCATCAGATTTGAAGTGAATCTGATAAAGGCAAACACAGTGGCATTCTTCAAGATAACTGCTTCAGCTGTTACATACATAGAAGAAAAACTTGCTAGCATTAAGCGAAGGTAGAATGTCATCATTGAAAATCATTGTATTACTACTGAGAACATAAATATGGTTCTTGAAATATCCAAGGTCATAATGGAAAACAACAAGGTCATTCTAGAAAGGAGGATGGATGCATGCACCCAATTCCTAGATGATCATATGTAGTTAAAGAATGTTGTCACTGCTGGGGTCAATAATTTGGCTTACGAGACCACTTTATTGGGCAAAGAAGTCTCTGAAAAAGTCATAAAGGGGGAGAGGTCAATGATAAAAGCCAGTGAGACTATGTCATCTGGACCTTAAATGTTGTTAGACTTGCATTGGGCCTGAAACTAATCATATATGATGAGCCTGTAATTCATGAAGCTGGGGCTGAATCAGTTGGTGATATAGATACTGATGTGCCTGCATTCAGTCCCACTACTCAAAAGTTGTCCAAATACAAAGATAAGACTATTGCAAATGAGGAAGAGGAAGCTATGCAAAGCAAGAAAAGATATAAAGAAGAGATGGAGACCATGCCAGATTTTGAACTATGGAGTTCTCAATCTAGGACTATCATCTTATCTGCCTAGTATCAAATTAAAGAGAACAATATTGACAGAGCCAAACTTATTAGTTCTATTGAATGGGCCAAGTTTGAGAGGCAAGATGAAGTGAGAAGAAAATTCTGAAAAGATAAGAAAGTTGGAACAGTTCAGATGGATGCCCTAGAACCAAACCGTTACTTTCCCAAGCCATATAGTTACTTTGAGAGACAGGGACAAAAGAAGAAAAAGGCTGATGATGAATTGGGAAAAAGATCTAGAAGGGGAATTATCATTAAGGAACTTGAAACCTCATTATGATATATGTAATAAGTTCCTTAGGGTTGTTGGAAAATGTTCAATTATTGTAGGTACAATATTATTATTATTTATCCTATTTGTGATAATTAAATTTGTCTGTGTACCATTTTCTATTCTTTATCTGTGCAATTATAATTTTTTGTGAGTTTGTGTATATCATTGGCTAGGATTCTGACTTCTTCAAATAGAGGGAGATTGTTGGGTCCATTGATCACAATATCCCAAATTTGAAGAAGCCCCACAAGTCAATGATATACACAAGCATGTATTTGATATTTGTCTAAGTTCATATTTGCAGGATATTTGTTATTTAGTGATTAGATAGGCTCAATGTAATAGAGGATTAGTTGGACAAAAGTCTGATTACTTAAGAGAGGCTGAATATTGCCTATGTACAAATGCATTGAGTGAGTACACATCACTCAATTCCTAAGGTCAAAAAACGTCGATAAATAATCAGTCACTCAAAGCCACAGTGAACATGCAGCAAAATCCGTCTAAGTACAAAAGCATTGATTGATGGACATTCACTCAATGCCCTTTTAATAATTTTTCCGCCAAGTTCCAAAGCATTGAGTGATGGACGTTCACTCAACACCTCATCTGAAAATCTATTTATGTCTAGAAGCATTGAGTGATGAATATTCACTCGATACCTATATCAGTATTGCTGCGAAGTTCAAATGCATTGAGTGAAGGACGTTCACTTAACACCATCTATCAAAAAACTTTTCCTAGTACAAAATGTAACACCCCCTATCCGTCGCATAGTATATAGCAGTAGGTCCGGCCGGGGCCCGACACCATATACCACAGACAGACCGGGTGGTTACGTATGGAAATCATCCAACCAATCTCAACGTCCTACACAGAGCATTCTAGCGGAAGCAGTTTAAAAGTGGTTGTAAACAAGAACCCAGCATTAGAGCACGAATGTCCACTATTACATAATTAGGAATGTTATACAAAATACCAAAAATCGGCCTTAAGGCCTTACAGAATGTTTCACTTGAATAATACATGATTTACAAACCTCGGCACGCAGGCCGGTCATACATGAATAAAACAGAAACATTTTCCACTTGGGCCTTCGAGGGCCAGCTTCGCAAAAAGGGCTTTAGCCCGCTATTGACCGCTTGGTCCAGCTGCACCTGCAAGCAACAAACCACACACACGGTGGCAAACAAGGCAACGGTCAGCAATGCTGACCAATCGAAGGCCCAAGTGGCATGTTTTTCTGTTTTATTCATGCGACCGGCCTGCTGCCGATAGTTTTCATCACAGTATTGGCTCAAGTGAAACATTCCGTGTAAGGCCTTAAGGCCGATTTTTGGTATTTTGTATAACATTCC